>RJWJ010041804.1:0-13343 GCA_004363605.1 Indri indri | reverse complement strand
GGAGCTTCCATGCCCTCCCTGGGGGTGCCACCCTCCAGGAATCTCAACGTGTTCAACTACCTGGAACGTCTCTGAACTCTGTCCTTTTGGGTTTTTTTGAGGCTTCATTACATAGGTATGATTAACAACCATGTAAAAATGCGACTGGACAAAAAGTGCATGATCTAAACCCAGAAAGCCCTATCTGTTTAGGTTCCTCCTGGCCTCTCTGTGTAGCGTTCCTTCCTCCAGGGTATGGGGCAGGACCATCTTTGGAATGAAGATCTTCTGACCCACAATCAGATCAGAGTCCCACCTTGGGCAGGTAAAAGAAGACAGGAGAAGATCATAGAGATTCTGTTTTCTGAGGCCTGTTCCTGAGGTCTAACACACCCAACATTATAACAAAAGACTGTAACAAGGGCTATGAGAGTTATGAACCAGGAACCATGCACAAAAACCAGTGTGTATACAACAACACCAAACAGCCCTAAGGTGAGATGCTGAGGAAACCTCTACAATAGCATGAGGAGAGAGGGTAAAAAACCAAAAAAGAGAGAAGACCATTCCATCAACTTCTCTAAGGACTGAGTAAGATGGCGTCGACCGGAATTTCAATAATACTTTGTCAGTGGATAGTCAGGTCCAGTTAGATAGTGATCTGCTTGAGGACAGTAAGAAGAAGCTGTCTCATGAGTCTTTCTATACCTGCACCTATCACAGTTCCTGGTGCCTGGAAGGTGTCCGATAATTGTTAAACAGACAAACAAAACAGCAAATGAGTTTTGAGAATTACTGTGTGATGTCAAAGAGCAGACAAGTCAGACTCAGGTACTCTTCTGAGAGAAATTAATTAGGAAATGGAGATGAATGACAGAAGAACAAAGATATTGGGAAATAAGTGGTGAAAAGTAAAGAACAAAGGTAGCCTTCAGTAGTGTTGAATAAATAAATGGAGAAATAAATGAATGAAGAGGTCGAAAGCAACTCAGGTTTTCCACCTGAGGCATTGGTGTTACAATGCATTAGCTACTTGGGTATGAAATCTCATGTGATGACCAATTCTCATGATCATCCTGCAGATGTGTTTTGTTTCATCCACACAGGGTTAAAGAATAGTTTTTAAAAATGGTATTTCTAATGGACACAAAAATCCATTGCCCTGCAACACCCCGGGAGTACTGGCTGCTCAGACTTGCCGTAGTCTACACCACACACGATTGTCTCTTCAAAGAGCACACTTTGCCCATGTGGAAAGGGCTGATAACCTGCTAGTACACATCAGTTTAGCCAAACAGGTTGCTAAAATATTGGAATACTTTATATTGCTTGGTAAACCCGCATTATTCTGTGCCTTCCAAATGTATCCCTGCTTTTCCAGCTGTCCCAGACCCACCCCTGAGCATCCTCCAGATGTCCCTAACATCTGGCAAATAAAGGAGAAATGCTGGTGGCACAAGGAACCTACTGTACCCATTTCTAATTGGGAAATACTGGTACCATGTCAGTTGTTAAATGTTGTCAATAGCATCCCTGCATGTAGGTTACCTGCCTACTCCCTGCAGGTATTTGAGTTTGTCACCTCTGCTCAGACCTTGGATGGCTCTTATTCTCATGCATAGGTGCTCGCCTGAAATTCCTGTCTTTCTTCTGCTACCCCATAGATCTCAAAATATTTGGCTTGTTGACATTATCCTTATGAGACCTTCAGAACATGGCTTTGTTATAGCCCCATTTCTATGTAGGGCCCTAAATAACGTCTATGCTCAACCTCCTCAGCTTAATGACCCTTCTACTTCACTGTATTGCTCGTTGTCAATTTCTTTGACATCTTCCCAGAACCCTGCCCCTGTTTCCTTTCTCTGGGCTTCCCCCCCACCCCACCCCATCGTCGCTGTTTCTTACTGGATTTGAATATTGAATTCTAGGATATCTTTTGTTTACCTAAAATGTAGGCAAAATAAATCAGGAAGAGGAAGGTTTTATTATAGAAAGAGTTTCATCAGTTAAAAGGTTACTGTCAGAGTCCTGATGAAATTCAAATAATCAGAAGGTAGGAAAGAAAATCAGAAACATCATGTTTATGCCCAATTTTCTAAGTGTTTCTGCCTAAGCCAAGAAAATATCTAATGTATTAGGAGCTCCATCTTAACAGCAGACTTCTGTAGTGGCCAGGGTTTGGCTGCATTTCAAAATAACAAGCATTTGCTTCAGAAGGCTGTTTAAAGGAAATAAAAAGGCATAAAATCTTGATCATCCAATATGGTTTGTATTAGAATAAATTGATTACCCAAAACCTAATGTGATCAGAACTCTGCCAAGAGCCTGGCAAGCAATAATTGTTGACATCGCCCAAATCCTAATCAGCTATTTGTAACAAGTGATTATTTAATAAGCATTCACATTCATCTTTGCTCCTTCAGCAAAATGGAAGCAGAAAAGAGAGGGAAGATCCTTCGGAGGGAATTTAAAAAGCTCCAAGCCTATTTTTCTCTCTTTGTGAGTATAAGGAAATATGTCCACAGGCAAAGAAAAATTCAGTGTTGTTAGTCTGATGCTGCACAGTGAAAAGTCACTCTTTCCATCTCTGAAATGCTTCAGGAGCAGCTGACAGACCGAACTGTTCCTAAGAGTCTCACTATTGGATAAGGAGATTCAGTGTCTTGATGCTTTTCCTAAAGCACAATTTTTTTCTGTTGTAATATGTATAAAAGTATAGAATTACAGGCAAAATGTCAAAGAAATTTTCTGTTCCTTCTTAGCTGTATTTTATTGGGTGATGAATACAGTTGATCAAACTTCTGAAACTCCAAAAGCAAACTTTCGATCTAGTACACTGAATAATGATAAGCTTAGCAAATTTAAAGAGAAAACTTGGGGGCCGGGCACGATGGCTCATGCCTGTAATCCCAGCACTTTGGAGGTTGAGGTAGAAGGATTGCTTGAAGCCAGGAGTTTGAGACCAGCCTAAGCCACATAGTGAGACCCTGTCTCTAGCCGGGCATGGTGGTGCACACCTGTAGTCCCAGGTACTCGGGAGGCTGAGGTGGGAGGATCGCTCGAGTCCAAGAGTTTGAGGTTGCAGTGAGCTATGATTACACTACCGCACTCCTGCCTGGGCAACAGAGTGAGACCCTATCTCTAAAAAAAAAAGAAAGAAAGAAAGAGAAACTTGGAACATATTTAAGACATATTAATTGTTTACTAATAGACAATAAATTAAAAAACTTTTTACAGCAGTCTTGAACAAAAAAATCAGCGTTTTTTTTTTTACCCTGTGATATCTTCATAAAGAATATCTCTCCTCAATTTTTCCTACACCAGTTTTAGTAAAAACATTTGATGTTAGTTGACTTTAAAATCTTTTGCATGCCTCATAAGGTACCTCTCAACTTCCAAGTTGCTATCCTGACATCCCATCAGAAAAAAATATTTTTATAACTATCTAAAAATATGATAAAATTGTCAAAAGCACATGAAATCAGTTATATAAATCCTGAAATATGTCATAGTATTATTTGTTCTTCAATGGCATAAGTTTTCACCAAAATAGTTAATACTATAAAACTTCTAGAAGAAATAATAGGAGAAAATCTATGTGCCTTTGTGTTTGATGATTTTTTAGATATAGCATCAAAACCGTGAAATGATACCTTGAAATAAAAAGTTGTAAAATTGTGACTTCGCTCAAATTTTAAAAAACTTCTGTTCTGCAAAAGATACTCTTAATAGAATAAAAAGATAAGCTACAGACTAGGAGAATGTATTTACAAAACCCATATCTGATAAAAGACCTGTATCCACAAAATCAACATATAAAAATCAGTAGCATTTCCATATGCCAACAGCAATCTGAAAAAGAAACCAAGAAAGTAATCCCATTTACAATAGCTACAAATGAAATAAAATACCTAGGAATAAACTTAACCAAAGAAACGAAGGTCTCCACAAAGAAAACTATAAAACATTGGTGAAAGAAATTGAAGAGGACACAAAAGAGTGGAAAGATATTCCGTGCTCATGGATTGGAAGAATCAATATTGTTAAAATGTCCATACTACCCAAAGCAATCTACAGATTCAATGAAATCCCTATCAAAATACCAATGACATTCTTCACAGAAATGGGAAAAAAAAAAAAATCCTAAAATTTATATGGAACAACAAAAGACCCAGAAGAGCCAAAGCCATCCTGAGCAAAAAGAACAAAGCTGGAAGAATCACATTACCTGACTTCAAAGTATGCTACAGACCTGTAGTAACTAAACCAGCATGGTACTGGCATAAAAACAGACACATAGACAAATGGAACAGAATAGAGAACCCAGGAATAAATCCACACATCTGCAGTCAATTTATCTCCTACAGAGTTGCCAAGAACATACACTGGGGAAAGGGCATCTCTTCAATAAATGGTGCTGGGCCTCTCACCCCCCACAAAAATTAATTCACAATCGATAATAGACTTAAACCTAAGGCACGAAACTATAAGAATTCTGGAAGAAAATGTTGGAAAAACTCTCATAGATATCTGCTTACCACCAATACATGAGTGGATTAACAAAATGTGGTATATGTATACCATGGAGTGCTATTCAGCTATAAGAAACCATGGTGATATAGGGCCTCTTGTATTCTCCTGGATAGAGCTGGAACCCATTCTACTAAGTGAAGTATTCCAAGAATGGAAAAATAAGCACCACGTGTACTCACCAGCAAATTGGTTTCACTGATCAACACCTAAGTGCACATATAAGAATAACATTTATTGGGTGCAGGACAGATGGGAGGGGGGAGGAGAGGATGGGTATATGCATACATAATGAGTGCAATGCACACCATCTGGGGGATGGACACGCTTGAAGCTCTGACTTGGGGGGAGGGGAGATAAGGGCAACATATGTAATGTAAACATCTGTACCCCCATAATATGCTGAAATAAAAAAAAAAGATATCTGCTTAGGCAAAGAATTTATGAAAAAGATCCCTAAGGCAATCAGAGCAACAACGAAAATAAATGAATGGGACCCGATCAAATTAAAAAGCTTCTGCACAGCCAAGGAAACAATCAATAGAGCAAATAGACAACCTATAGAATGGGAGAAAATATTTGCACGATACATATTCAATAAAGGGCTAATAATCAGCATCTACAAAGAACTCAGGCGAATCAGCAAGAAAACATCAAACAACCCCATTAAAAACTGGGCAAAACACATGAACAGAAGCTTTTCAAAAGAAGAAAGACTAACAGCCAATAAACATATGAAAAAAATGCTCAATGTCTCTAGTCATCAAGAAAATGCAAATCTAAACCACAATGAGATATTACCTAACTCCAGTGAGAATGGATTTTATCAAAAAGTCCCAAAACGACAGATGCTGGCATGGATGCAAAGAGAAAGGAACACTTTATACTGTCGGTGGAACTGCAAACTAGTACAACCTCTATGGAAAGCAGTGTGGAGACACCTCAAAGAACTAAAAGTAGACCTGCCATTTGATCCGGCAATCCCACTATTAGACATTTACCCAAAGGAAAAAAAGTTATTTTATAAAAAATACACTTGCACTAGAATGTTTATTGCAGCACAATTCACAATTGCAAAGATGTGGAATCAACCCATGTGCCCATCAATACATGAATGGATTAATAAGCTGTGGTATATGCATACCATGGAGTACTACTCAGCCATTAAAAAAAATGGGAAATAAATACCTTTTGTAACCACCTGGATGGAACTGGAGACCATTCTTCTAAGTGAACAAACACGACATGTACTCACTATTAAATTGGAACTAATTGATCAACACTTACATGCACATATGGAAGTAAAACTCAATGGAAATTAAGCAGGTGGGAGGAGAGAGAAAGGGTTGGGTAAATTCACACCTAACAGGTACAATGCACACTATCTGGGTGATGGACACACTTATAACACTGACTCAAACTGTACAAAAGCAATACAGGTAACCAAAATGTTTCTACCCCTGTAATATTCTGATATATATAAATAAATATTAATAAATAAAACGGTGCTGGGAAAACTGGATATCCATATGTGGAAGAATGAAACTAGACCCTTATTTCTCACATATACAAAAATCAAATCAAAATGGATTAAAGATTTAAATCTAAGATGAGAAACTATGAAACTACTGAAAGAAAACTTTGGGGAAATGCTTCAGGACATTGGTCTGGGCAAGGACTTCTTGAGTAATACCCCCAAAGCTCATGCAACTAAAGCAAAATTGGATAAATGGGATTACGTCGAGTTAAAATGCTTCTGCACAGCAAAGAAAACAATCAACACAGTGAAGAGATAACCCACAGAATGGTAGAAAACATCTGCAAACTACCCATCTGACAAGGGATTAACAACTAGAATAGATAAGGAGCTCCAATAACTCAACAGGAAAAAATATGAAATAATCTGATTAAAAATAAGCAAAGAATCTGAATAGACGTTTCTCAAAACAACACATACAAATGGCCCACAGGTACATGAAAAAATGCTCAACATCATTAGTCGTCAGAGAAATGCAAATCAAAACTACAATGAGATATCATGTCACCCCAGTTAAAATGGCTTTTATCAAAAAGGCAATAACAAATGCTGGCGAGGATGTGTATGTAGAAAGGGGAACTCTTGTGCCTCATATGCTGTCAGTGGGAATGTAATTTAGTGCAACCATTGTGGAGAACAGTATGGAGGTTCCTCAAAAAACTACAAATAAAACTACCATATGACCCAGTAATCCCACTGCTAGGTATATATTCAAAAGAAAGGAAATCCGTATATCAAAAAGGTATCTGTGCTACTATGTTTATTGCAGCACTACTCACAATAGCTAAGATTTGGAATCAACTTAAGTGTCCATCAATAGATGAATGGATAAAGAAATTGTGGTACACATACACAACAGAATATTATATTGCCACAAAATAATGAAATCCTGCCATTTGCAACAACATGGATGAAGCTGGAGAACATTATGTTAAGTGAAATAAGCCAAGCACAGAAAGATAAATCTCACATGTTCTCACTCATATGTGGGAGCTAAATATTAAAATAATTGATCTCATAGAGACAGAGAGGACAATGATGGTTACCAGAGGCTGGGAAGGATAATGGGGACAAGTGGATGATGGTTAATGGGTGTAAAAATGTAGTTAGATAGTTACATAGAATGAACAATATTTGATAGCACAACAAAGTGACTGTAATCAATGATAAGTTAGGGTATACTTTAAAATAACTAAAAGAGTGGAATTGGAGTGTTCCTAACACAAAGAAATGACAAATGTTTCAGGCGATGGATACCCCAAGTACCCTTATTTGATTAATACACATTATATGCCTTTATCAAAACATCGCATGTACCCTATAAATATATGCAACAATTATGTACCCATAATAGTTAAAAATAAAACATTTTTTAACAAAAGACCTGTATCCAAAATATACAAAGAACTCTTAAAACTGAATAATTTAAAAAAATCTCAATTTAAAAATGAGCATAGTAAATAAGTATGTAAAAAGATGCTTAATATCATTTGTCATCAGGAAATTGCAAGTTAAAACAATAATAAGATACAACTATACACTTATTATACTGGCAATACCAAATGCTGGCAAAGATGTAAAGCCATAGGGACTCTCATTCACTGCCAGTAGGGATGCCAAATGGTACAGCCATTTCGGAAGACTACATGGCAGTTTCACGCAAAGTTAAAAATGATCCAGGAATTGCTCTCCTGGTATTTACCCAATTGATTTGAAAAACTTATGTCCACACAAAAACCTGTTCAAGAATGTTTGTGGCAGCCTTAATCATAATCACCAAATCTAGAAACAACCAAGATGTCCCTCATGAGTAAATGATAAACAAACTATGTAGTACATTCATACAATGGACTACTACTCAGCAATAAAAAGAAATGAGTTATCAAACTGTAAAAAGACATGGAGAAACATTAAATGCATATTACTAAGTGAAAGAAGCCAGTCTAAAAAGGCTACATACTATATGATTCCAAATCTATGACCTTCTAGAAAAAGCAAAACTATAGACACAATAAAAATATCAGTGGTTGCCAGTTCAGGAGTAGGAGAAGAGTTGAACCGGTAAATCGTCAAGGATTTTTAGGGAGTGCAACTACTCTTTATAATACTGTGATAGTGGATACATAACATTGAGTATTTGTCAAAATCCATTGGAACTTACAACGCAAAGAGTAAACTTTAATGTATGCCAGTGTTTTTTTAATCATTTAAAAAGTCAGGGGAATCCCAGGAAGGAATACAAAATATGACAAGAAAATCTAACAAATGTGTGAAACAACCTCATTGAATAGAGCGCTGGTTTTGGAAATGAGTAAATATGGAAATGGGTGGAGTCTGTGAGACTAAAGGTGAAAGGAACTGTATGTAAGAACTGTACTCTAGTTGACACAATTATTTCCCAAGGGGGTATGGGTTAACTTATTCTGATACTGCTGTACATATATACTAGAAGTAAACATTTAAGTAAACAAATGGCAGATGGTGGGAACCAGGTTTTTCCCTCTCAGAGTAGGAGGCTCCAGATCAGCAAGGAAAGGAAGCCAGAACCATCCATGTGGTAATGGGTGAGAGCTGAGGACATTTGTATGAACTCATGTTTAACTTAGCATAGATACAGATGGGGTACATATAGAAATCCTAATATACATATGTATATACACACAGTATACATGCATATATTTCTTTGCTTTGTCAGCTGAGAGGGCCTAAAAAAACAATACCCCAAATAGCAACAAGCACATGTAGTACCCAGATCTTGGTTTCTAATACCACAATTTAATAAAAGAAACCAAGGCTCCTCAGAGAAATGGCTGAGTCTAGAATAGGGGCAGAAAATATGTAAGATGAGCCTGGAGTAATTCGTAGTTGCAGTGAATAAAAAACAAACAAACAAACAAATAAAACCCCACACATTGCTAGGGGTTTATTAAAGGGACACAGGAGCCAACTGAAAGAGCTCCCAATGTCCAAATGTCCAAAGCTGGAATCATTTAAGCAAAAAATAAAATGGTATTGGAATAAAATCTAAAGTATGAAAGAAACACCCGTGAGTCCACACTAATATAAATAAATGATTGGATAAATCAATAATGAGGAAGAAGAGACAAATCTCCCATGCAGAAGAATTCAAAATAATTTATTTAGATACTCCCCCCTCAAGGAGCAAGAGCAAAACTCCCCACTCCTTGAGTGTGGACTGCACACTGTGAGTTCCTTCCAAAGAGCAAACTACGGAAAGGGGTGGGGATAATAACTTTGCAGTGGAGAAACCTGACAAACGCCACCTTAGCTAGGTGATCAACGTCAACATCGACAGTCATAAATCATGTTAGTAGTACGTACCTTTGGTATGACGTGATGAAAACAGCACTTTACCTCTGTGATCTTCCTCCCCAAAATCCATAATTCCAGTCTAATCATGAGAAAAACATCAGACAAATTCCAATGGAGAGGCGTCTTACAAAGTACCTGACCGACATTTCTCAAAACTATCAAATTGTCAAAGTCATCAAAAACAAGGAAAATCTGAGAAACTATCACTGCCAAGGGGAGCCTAAAGAACCATGACAAGTACACGTACTATGGTACCCTACATGGGATACTGTAACAGAAAAAGGACATTAGGTAAAATCTAAGGAAATCTGAATAAGCTATAAATTTTAGTTAATAAAAATGTACCAGTAGAGGTTCATTCATTTTGACAAATGTACCCTACTAATGTAAGATGTTCACAATTGGAGAAACTGGCTGTGGGGTATGTGGGAATTCTTTGTATTAGCTTCTCAATTTTAAATCTAAAACTGTTCTAAAAAATAAAATCTATCTAGAAAAATGAATGAACCATTAGATTATGGATCTCTAGGACAAAGCCCATTGTTTTCTTCAGTATTCCAAAGAATTTTCTAGCTAAAAGAAACTTTATAAATTATTAGATCCAATTATTTTCCCTATCAATGTGCACAAGTGTGATATAGTAGACGGAAGTGGGTATTTAAAGAACAGGCCTGTATTTTAAAAACATGTCTACCATTGACTGCAGGGGTAATTTTATGTTAATTAGCTCAACGAGCTTCAGTTCCATCATCCGCGAAATAGAGAAAAAAATAGATACTTCACAGAATTATTTTCAAGAAAGCCCCCAGCTCTTGTATCACAGAGATGACACTTCATAAATATTGTATTTTCTTCTTCCCCTAACTCAGCTGTAAACCTCACTTAGTGAATTCTGTTAAACTAATGAATGAATTAATGATTACCATCCCACAATGCAGGGGAAAATTCTGAAAGGGAAGCAGAAGTAGCTATTAAATGAGTAAGAGCAAAAAGCACCACCTCTGAGCACAGAAGTTCTCAAGGGAGAAATTTTCCTCTGACCTCAAAATAGCCAACTTCAAGCCAAAGCCTCTATCCCCAAAATCCATTCCCGCTCATGCTGAGCAATGTTGAAAGGAATATTTAAATCAATTCTGTTGCCCTCCCCTGGGCCTACTCCTTCCCTTGGCAGGAATAAGAAAGCCCCAGGCTCATCAGCTTCCTGGGAGTGAAGATTCTTAGTGCCCTGTGTTGCTCTCTTCTGCGCTTTGGAAATGTCACAAAAGTGGGGCTGACTTGAATATTATCATTTTAAATCAGCCCTTCTGATTTAAAGGGGGACAGGATAACACAGAACAGTATCAGTTTTCACTTGCTGGAAATGGAGATCTTTAGGGATTTTTTAAGCCTTGAAGTACAGTATTAGCATCAAGCCTGAGAAGTAGATTATTGTAGAAGAGGAAATAATGGTTTCTAGGACACATCGCTAATTCCAACACATTAAGTAGAACTTTGAAAAGGTGAAAAATACGAATTGAAGGATTTATTTAAGATATTTTTATTACCTCCAAACACAAAAGACAACCTACATAATCTGTATCAGTCACAATCCAAGAGACAGAAATGATACCAGTTATTTAAACAGTAAATTTGATAGAAAGAATTGCTAATGAGGTATTGAAGAACTGAAAAGGCAAAAAAAGACCTCAAAGGATTCAATGAGCAGTTATAATGTTCTTAAAGCCAAAGGAACAAAAGGAAGAGGTGAAAAATTTTTAAAAGGACCTCGCTGTTAGTGGTGTTGAAACGGAATGCAATGAGGCTGATGATTGTTGAGAAAATTGCAAACTAAATCCAGGTGCTGCTACTGAAATAAGCTGCTCTCCTCCGACAGACAGAAGAAGCGGGGCTAAGGGTGATTCCGACAGGAAGAAGCAAGCCCCTTCTTCTTCTAGTTTTCCAATGCCCTGCAAGTACCTAATTACTGAGAAAGCCAAGAGCCAAATTGCGAAACAGAAATATGGCTTCTTTCACAAAGCAAGTATAGAAGGGTAGGTTTGAAGCAGAGAGAAAATATCTTTATAAATGATATTTTTATAAAATACCATAGATGAAAGAAGAAAAAACTTTTAAAGCAAAGAATGTTAAAAAAATGTTAAAAACTCTAAAAATTAAATAGATTGAACATTTCTCCTAAGATCTTATCTTTTTAAATTCATTCGGAAAACCTATTCTTCCTAGATAATGCAAAATCAGGTGGTAATCCATCTAGGGTATATAACACATTTTCACAAATTGCAAATTTATGAGGAATGGATACAGTAGGTCCTATGGTACTTGTAGAGTCATATAAGGTCATCTTATTAAAAGAGAAAAGATAAAGTACATGCAAACCTCCTGGGCTTCAATTTCTTGACCTTTCTGTGATGAGATCCTTGAGCTATATACCACCTCGATTTATCTCAAAGAATAAGTGAGCATTGTTAAATAGTCGTAGTGGATGGCAAGTAAATAGTTACCAAACGAGTGGGAGGGAAATGGTTTTCTGAGTACCATTCCCTCGGATAAGGAGAACAGCTCCGCGGATTCTGGGACAGAGATTAATCATGTGAGAATTTTCTGTGAGATGTTCTCCCAATCCATCAGTTGAAACAGCTGTAGGAAAAGAGCTGGTTGTTTATTAAGATGTATTGGGTTTGGCCTTAACAAAAACCCAGAAAGGTAGCTCTTCCTACCAGCTGGGGCTGAGGCTGAGAAGTCAGTACATCTGTGTCAATTTCTCACCCTTCTTTTGTTCTGGTAAAAGAGAGAAGGCAACTTTAATCCAGGTACTAATCATCTGTAAGTATTTATAGGCTGAGTCTTGCATTTGAACTGGGAGTATAAAAAAGTATAGGACATCCTGCTACCCCCAAAGAGTCTTCAAATTCAGATGAGGAGGTAGGAATATACACACAATTATATTATAGCATCTATTGTAGTGTTGTGTTTGAAGTCGTGACCAAAGAGAGGTCACCATGTCATCCCAGGAAGTGCTCAGAGAAGACTGCAAAAAAAGTGAGGCTTACATACCGGGCATTGGAGTTTGGACTTGGGATCAGGAAGGAGTCCGAGGAATGGTGGAAATAGTTCGGAAGCAGGAACAGGAATGGGTGGATTAGGAAAGCACAAACCATGCAATTTGGTTGGAGTGAATGTTTGTTCTTAAGTTTAGTGAAATACAATGTTTTGAGAGGTGATCGTGGCTACTGCAGCTTTAAAAATGAAACTGGTTTAACTATGGAGTTTTCTTCTTTTTATAAAAATCTAAAAAGACCACAGTTAAATTCTTGATTTTCCAATTGGAAAAAAAATCTATATTCAGACTTTGAGCAATTATAGTTCAGTTTTTTTCAATTAATCATTCAGCTACGGATTGATTAACAACTACCTATGAAAGCTTTCTTTATGCAGGGCCTGTGCTAGGGATTACCAAGTCTACAAAGAATTTTAGGGTATGTTCTATTTAAGGACAGACGACATGATAGGATAAGCGATAAAAATTTAAGGCAGTGCATGATGAATAGGGAATGAGTAACACAAGTAAGGCTGCCTGCTGTGTTTGATAGACTGGAAGGTAGATAGCTTATCTGCAACTCAAGTAACTGCCACCAGGTATACATGAGTCTTGGACAATACTATAAGCCAGTATTGTGCCAGAGAGGAGAAAGAAAAAAACGAGAAAGAGAAAGAGAGGATGGGGCTGGTTGAGGGTGGGGTGTGGGGGTGTCATGCAAGATGGCAGCAAGCCAAGGGGTGCAGGAAGACCCATTAGGAAGCTGGTGCAGAGAGCAATCAAGGTGGCTTGGAAGAGGGTGGTGCCCGTGGGCATCGAAAGAAGTAAACAGAGTAAAGAGATTTTTAGAAGGCAGAATCAACAGTTCTCGACGATTGATTATATGCAGGGTATAAGGCAGAGAGAGAAGCCAATGATGTCTCCCAGGTT
>RJWJ010041803.1:0-13337 GCA_004363605.1 Indri indri | reverse complement strand
GTCTGTTTGCTCTTGTGACAATTTCCTTGGCTGTGCAGAAGCTTTTTAATTTGATCAGGTCCCATTTATTTATTTTGGTTGTTGCTGTGATTGCCTTTGGGGTCTTCTTCATAAATTCTTTGCCTAGGCCAATGTCTAGAAGAGTGTTTCCAACTTCTTCCTCTAGAATTCTAATAGTTTCATTTCTTAGGTTTAAATCATGACTTTAAACCTCAGCTATGTCCATGTAACAGAATGGAGAGATGAGAAACTGATCCATGCTATGGGAATTTAGTATATTATAATAATGAGAGCTATCATTTGACGAGTAACTATTGTTTGTAAAATACTGTCCTAGTTTTACTTATATTACCATGTTTAATCCTTACAATAGTCCCCTTATAGAAGTATCAGTATTATTTACCCTTATTGTTAAAATTAGAAAATTAAAATCAGAATGAATTAAGCAACATATATAAGATCATACAGTGGTTGGACACTAGCGATAGGATTTGCACCCCAAAATTTTAGTACCCAGAGCTCTGTCTCCCTTTGTACCACTACATTATATACTCTGGCATACAAAGCCAATAGGGAGAAATATGTACTATTTAATTAAGTGATGATGTGTGAAACACCAGTGAAGTATAACTCCAATATGATTAAGGATGAATTAAAACAAGTTATAAAATAGGGACATATTTGGAAAAGTATTTGAAGCCTATATGATGGAAAAGAGTTGATATCTTTAACATATAAAAGATATTTATATTAACAATAAAATAATAGATTGAAAGCAAAAGAAGGGTTCCAAGTGGCCAGGTGGTTCAAATAATATGTTTAGGCTCCGATTAAACAAAAGTAACTCAAAATCTCAATAAAATGCTGGCATAATGTATATATATGTATCAATAACTAGCAAACATTAAACATTCTACAAAATAATTTGACATTTTGAAAAACATATGGGGAAAATAACGCATTGATACCTATATGATAGTTTCATTAAACTTACACAAAGAATCAGACAAGGAAACAAATATCTAACAAACACAGATGCAATTGTCTATATTAGGTGAAAACATAAAATGTCAATGACTAAGGATATAATTAAAATAGTTTACAAAAGTAGACATATAATTGGAATCTGGGGTAAGCCTTGAAGATACAAAAAGAAAAAGACATTGTTCTCCCGAAGACTTAAGGTATATATTCTCTAAGACCTAAAATATGCTTTTAATGATTGCATGTTTTCTATTCAAAAATTCATGCATGCATAAAATATGTATATGAACATATATAATATATGAAATATATTATATATATGAACATATACATAATATGTATATGAGATATATATTATTTATATGAACATATATATAAATTATATATTTTTTCATGGAATGTGACACTATGTTTTGTAAATTTTTAAATGTCAGGCTTACATCAAATGTAAGTGACCTGACTCTTGAGACTGGCTCTGTATTATACGGCTTAGTTATATAGAGTGAGTGCGAGGGGGCAGAGAGCAAATTTGCTGCTAGAAGGTGTATGTTGTCACACTTTTTAAAATGTTGTTTTATTATAGAAGCAGTAATTGCATTACTATTTTAAGATGAAAGTCTAATTGAGTCCTTAATATGATTTAGAATAAAAAGAAACTTTGTAAGTGTCCGATAAATCATTCAAATGTACTCATCTGTCAGCTCGAACATGATTTAGAAACAGCTATAATATTTTCTCTGTTCAGATATAAAATCCCCTAATTTGTAGATATTTTCTTTCTTACAGTAGCAGAGTATTTATATACTTTCTTAAAGTGCTTTAATGCATGTTTTCGCATTTGATTGTTATAATTATGTAAAGAAAGCAAATAGAATCACCACTATTTTAAATACCAGGAAACTGAGACACAGTGACTTAAAATGCTATATATAAGGCCCACAAAATTTTGGTGACAGAATGTCTCAAAGTGGGTTTTTTTTTTTTTTTTTTAATTTTGGGCAAGTGTCTGTTTGCTTTTTTCAAGGGTGCTTAAATTGGGGAAGGTATCCTTTATTCATTTGTACATTCATTTAATAAATAACATATTTTAAATTCTATTGAACCATCTCAACTTCATTTCCTTTTATACTTTCTTGACAAAGTTGCTTCTCTAAATATTTGTCATCACGTATCTACCCCCCCGCCCCCCAGCCTTGACTTTGAAGGAACAAATGAAACACACTGTGAATCTCTTAGCACAATGTTGTCCAACAGAAATAACATAATGTGAGCCCCTTATGTAATTTAAACTCTCCAGTAGCCACATTTTAAAAAATGAAAATAAAGAGGTAAAATTAATAGTGTTAGTATATTTTAGTTAATCCAATATGTCCAAAATATTATAATTTTAGCTTATGACAATATAAAAATTATCTATGTATTTTAAATTTTTTTTCCGGTACTGAGTCTTTTATATCCCATGTGTATTTTACACTTACAGCACATCTCAGTTTGAACTACCCACATTAAAAGTGCTCAATAGCTACATGGTTGGACAAGTGCAGTCTGAGAGCAATTGGGACTTCTTATTGTCTCTTTTGACTCTTAGTTAAATAAAATTTGAAATATTTCCATACTTTAAGTGGACTCTTGGGAATACATCTGCTTGCAGAGTTACTATGGAAGCTCTGCTAGTTAACTTTTATACTCATGATCTCTGTGTAATTTCTCACTAATTGAAATGTAAACTTTTAATTGACCCTTTGTGCTTTCTTAGCTCCTCACTCTATTCTGACCTTTTTTTCTTTTTCAGTAAGATTTTTCCTATCTCCACAAGGACCAGCCCTAGAATAGAGACAGTAAATGACACATTTTGAGGGCAAAGAAACATCCTCTTTCATAAAAAAATTCCCTTTCCCTTTTTGGTGCCTGATTTCCACAGAAGTCACTTAGTTTCTTTTATGTATCATTTTATTAGTCTAACTTTTATAAGAGACAAACTCTGAAATTGCAGTTGCTAAGCCCTAAATTTGCTTCTCTCTCAGATAATAGGCCAAATTCAGGCTTCTTTTCAGCATCAGTCCTGGGGTGGGGGTGGTGCTTTTATTCCACAAAGTCTTTCAGACACCCAGTCACCCAGCAGATTCTGCGTTCTTGAACATACAGTTTTCAAGATAGTTCTTTCAAACGTTACCATTCAAAAGACAAAGAGCCAGGGCAGAGAAGGCACATACATTCCTTAATTACCTCAATCTGGAAGCAATACACATTATTTTAACTTATGTTCCACTAACAAGAACATTCACACATTCATTAGATGAAAGGGAGGATGGAAAATGTTTTCCTGGCTGCTTAGGTGCCTGCTAAACAGAAAAGGGTGGTAAATCTTTGGTGGACACCGAGCATTTTCTGCCACAGATGCTAATTTCTTTAAGCTATAAATCTTGTGGAGGATCTATGGACCCTGAGAAAGCAGCACTACACATATAGAGACCTGGAATCAAATTCTGGTTCCAGCACTTGAAGAAATTAATCATCGGTCAGATTTCTTGAATCTAGTTTTTCTCATCTCTGTCAATATGGTTGGGAGTTGTGGCAGAGATGGAAATTGTTTTTTCACTACCATTATCTCCATATTTTGTTAAAGTGAACTCCAGTTTTGCATGGGTGGGCAATGCATCTGGCTAAAACCTACACTTCCCAGATAAAGTTAAACATATAATTCATTTTTTGGCCAATGACCAAATTGGTAATTCATTGTTTTTCATTTAGTTTTTGAGTATTAGCTGATGCTTCCATACGACAGTATGAAAGATTTTCAGTTTTTGGTCCTTTCTTAGAGAAGTATATCATAGGGAGTGGGTAAATACACACTGTTTCTGAAGGGTCACAATGTTTCCTGCAAGGTAGGGTAGGTTATATTATGCTGCAATAACAAACAACCCCAAATTTCAATGGCTTATCTCAACAAAAATTTCTTTATAATTCAAACAAATTCTACTGCAAATCAAGGTGATTTTCTTTTTTAAATTTAATTTTATTTTACTTCAGAAAATTATAGGGGTACAAATGTGGTTACATAAATTCTTTTGTACAGTTTGAGTCAACATTGTAAGTGTGCCCATCACCCAGATACTATACATTGTAACCGTTAGGTGTGAATTTACTGAACCCCTCCTTCCCTCTCCCACCTGCTTGATTTCTATACTTCATCTCAGCCAACAGGCCGAGAAGTGATACCTGCTTGATTTCTGATGAGTTTTATTTCATTTGTACCTATAAGTGTTGTTTGATTAGTCTCAATTTAATAGTGAGTACATATGGTGCTTGTTTTTCCATTCTTGTGATACTTCACTTAGAAGAATGGTCTACAGTTCTGTCCAGGTTAATACAAATGGTATTAGTTCACCATTTTTTATGGCTAAGTAGTACTTCATGGTATACATATACCACATTTTATTAATCCACTCCACTATTGATGGGCACTTGGGTTGTTTCCACATCTCTGCAAATGTGAATTGTACTGCTATAAACATTTAGGTCCAGGTGTCTTTTTAATAAAATGTCCTTTTTCCCTTTGGGTAAATAGTAATGGGATTCCTGGATCAAATGGTAGGTCTACTTTTAGTTCTTTGAGGCATCTCCATACTACTTTTCATAGAGGTTGTACTAGTTTTCAATCCCACCAACAGTGTATAAGTGTACCTTTCTCCCCACATCCATGACAGTATTTATTTTGGGGGATTTTTTGATAAAATACATTCTCACTGGAGTTAGGTGATACCTCGTTGTGGTTTTGATTTGCATTTCCCTGTTTATTAGAGACATTAAGCATTTTTTTGTGTTTGTTGGCCGTTAGTCTATCTTCTTTGGAAAAGTTTCTGTTCATGTATTTTGCCCACTTATTAATGAGGTGGTTTGATTTTTTCTTGCTGATTTGCTTGAGTTCTCTGTAGATTCTGGTTATCAGCCCTTTATCAGATGTATAGCATGCAAATATTTTCTTTTATTCTATAGGTTGTCTATTTGCTCTGTTGATGGTTTCCTTGGCTGTGCAGAAGATTTTTAATTTGATCAGGTCCCATTTATTTGTTTTTATTGTTGCTGTGATTGCTTTTGGGATCTTCTTCATAAATTCTTTGCCTAGGCTGATGTTTATAAGAGTTTTTCCAACATTTTCTTCTAGAATTCTTACAGTTTCATGCCTTAGGTTTAAGTCTGTTATCCATGATGAGTTGATTTTTGTGAGTGGTGAGAAGTGCAGATCCTGTTTCATTCTTCTGCATGTGGCTATCTGATTCTCCCAGCATCATTTATCGAATCAGGATTATTTTCCCCAGTGTATGTTTTTGTCCTCTTTGTCAAAGATCAGATGGAAATATGAGCATGAAATGTGATCCACCACATAAATGGAAGCAAAAACGAAGATCATGTGATCCTCTCAATAGAAGCAGAAAAAGCATTTGACAAAATTAAACAGTCTTTTATGATAAGAACTCTTAACAAAATTGGCATAGATTGAACATACTTAAAAATCAAAAAAGCCATATATGACAAACCCACAGCCAGCCTCATACTGAACAGGAAAATATTGAGAGCATTCCTGCTTAGGACTGGAACCAGACAAGGTAGCCCACTGTCACCACTTCTATTTAACACAGTGCTGGAAGTCCTGGTCAGATCAGTCAGAGAAGAGAAAGAAATCAAGGGTATCCAAATGGGGAAAGAAGAGGTCTGACTATAGCTCTTTTCTGACAATATGATCTTATATCTAGAAAACCCCAAAGATACTGTCAAGAGACTCCTGGAATTGATAAATAAATTCAGCAAAGTCTTAGGTTACAAAACCAATGTACGCAATTCAGTAGCATTCCTGTATGCCAACAACAGTCAAGCTGAGAATCAAACCAAAGACTCAATACCTTTCACAATAGCAAAAAAGAAAACAAAATACCTAGGAATATATTTAACCAAGGAACAGAAAGACCTCTACAAGAGAACTACAAAACAGTGAGGAAGGAAATCACAGAGGATATAAACAAATGGAAAAATATATCATGCTCATAGATTGGCAGAATCAACATTGTTAAAATGTCTGTACTACCCAAAATGATTTACAGATTCAATGTAATCCCCATTAAAACACCAATATCATTTTTCACAGGTCTAGAAAAAATAATTGTACACTTCGTTTGGAACCAGAAAATAGCCCAAATATCCAAGGCAACCTTAAGCAAAAAGAACAAATTTGGTAGGCATCCCTTTATCAGACTTCGAGCTATACTACAAAGTTATATTAACCAAAAGAGGATGGTACTGGCACAAGAACAGACAAAGACCGATGGATCAGAACAGAGAATCCAGATATAAAAATTAAGGTGATTTTCTATTACAACTACTCTTCATGCAATAGATCAATGTTGGGGTTCAAGATACACTTTCTTCTCCTCAAGTTCAGAGATTCCTGAGAGAACCACACAGACCCGCAACATTGTGGCCTGTGTCTAAAATACCCATGATATAGGCACCAACACTCCCCGCAAAAGCAGAGAGGATTCTTGACCTCTGAGCAAGAAAGAATTCAAATGTAAGGTCATACACAAAACAAAGACATTTATTAAAAACAGAGTATAGAAATTATAGTACACTCTCAAAGATGGTAGGCAGAAGATTTTTCCAAAGGAAGCAGCAGTCTGCACAGGCTTGGGTTCCCCCTTTTTATACTAACCCCTAATAATATGCTAAACTAGGGGTGGAATATTCATGGATTCTTTGGGAAAGGGGTGGAAAGTTCTCAGAACTGAGGGTCCTTCCTCCTCTTGGTCTATACAGGGCAATTTCTGAGGGTTGCCATGGTATTTATAAACTGTCATGGCACTGGTGAGTGTGCTTTTATCATGCTAATGAGGATAGTTCATTTAGGTACACTGTTGCCTCAACCATTTGCTCCAATTAAAGGAATTCCCCTTCTGCAACAGATAAGGATGCTACCATCAAAGTAGAATAACTGAAGGGTTTTATTGGCTACATTTATCTTAGCTAAGCATATTCATATTGTTGTGGCTTTCTTAACCCATGGCCCTCTCTTTCTGAGCCCCACCCTAACTGCCTGCAAGGTATCTGACTCCTGTCTCACCCAGACACTAAAATCTTACTGAAAAGGCAATGAAAGAATGTTTACATGTCTGAATGTATCTTTAGTTTCCTCTAGCTTTGTGTACTGTTTTCCAAGTTCTTAATATGTGATGACATCTAAAAATCTCCTTTGAGAAGGTTTAAGATGATTATTAATAAGTAGTTTTCTTTCAAAACACAGTGAGTGTGTTTATTCATTCTCCTTACCACCAACTGCTCTATTTTAGTTAAATAAAAATGATACTCTTTTAAAGACCTCAATTCAAAACCTGTCTCCAAATTGCTGTTTTCTGAAAGCCACCGGTTAAAGGGCTACATCTTGCCAAGGTAGCCTAATGGAAGTCAAATCCCATTGTAAAAGCAGAACTGAAATTATGCTTCATGCACATCTGGCAACATGTTCATTTGTGCATAAGAAAGGCGTGAATAAGATTATGTCTCAAATAAATTATCCACTGATTATGACAATTAACTGGCTGTCATAGGTATTCAATTATCTAATTATCTGTGCCAAGTGTTCCCTGTGTCCAAATTTCTATTACATTACATTTTATTAACAAATCTGCTTCATTTTGAGGATGATCACCTAAAATACCTAAAAGACTTGATCAAACTATTTTCTTTTTTTTCATATTTAATGACCCAAATTTACAGATAAAGTTATCTGAATAATGTATGAAGAGTGTGTGTGGATTCAAACTCATTTGTCCACATCACGGCAACTGTTTGTACAGGCCCAACTGCTTACTATGCATGCAGATGCCAAATTGTGCATCCTCGATCGCCTGTTTATAATGCAAAATGACAGGTTGACTTGATTTTATCTAGCAGAAATAACTCAGGCATTCACACTGGCAAATTTGACCCAGAAGGTTTTATGAATGTTTTGCAGTGAAACCCGTGGACAAATTAAAATACATCTTCATATTTATGTGTATGAGACTGTATGTATGTATTCATTGCACAGGGTTTTTCAAAAACCGGAGATTTTCCTTCTTAAGACCCAAAAGAGAAACAATATTCTCTGTGAATCAAGAGTATAAACTGTTTTTCCTCCTGGTTTTACCTTCCACTATAAAATAGCTGTAAGCTATATGCTCAGAACTACAGTATCTGCATTAGCAAATGTGAAGAAATAAGTTCTTTGAATCTACATTTTTATTTATACAGAAATTCATGTAGGACTTTACAAGGACTTGTTGGTCTCTATGCTTTTTTTGGTAGTGAATGTAACTCCCACTGAAACCAGGAATTAACGTTGTTGTACAAAACAAGTGACTTTAAAAGCCTTTGATTGCATTGTCCAGTGCTGTGTCACAAAGCACCCTGACACTGACAGCCATTAATGAACATAGAAACAAAATGTCTAAACAGAAATGCTAAATACACAAGGAGAG
Source organism: Indri indri (assembly GCA_004363605.1). NCBI lineage: Eukaryota > Metazoa > Chordata > Mammalia > Primates > Indriidae > Indri > Indri indri. The sequence goes on along the minus strand of RJWJ010041803.1, from coordinate 4,842 downwards.
GAAATATGAAAAAAGAACATGTTTCATAAATATACAGTTTTTATTTTTGACAGAGCCTCAATTTACCAAAATTCCTTTCCCATTGTCCCTTCCCTACTTAAAATTCTAACTAAATTACTTGAACATTTAAAACAAAACGTACCTGTGCTGCCACCTGTGCTGTGTTCTAAGTCCTCAACCATCTACTCTTCCTTGTAAAATATAAACCCAGCTGCAGGAGAACATCATTAAGACCCTGATCATATCATCTGACTGTGATATTTCCATGTTGGTCTTGTGTGAGTTTGGGATTGGGGATAATCTTTTTAAGGTTCAAATAGAGAACCAAGTCAAAATAATTCACTTAGCTATTGGGAATTCTCCACTATGGAGCTGGTACCTGGTTTTCTGACCTTATCTCCTGCCGTATTTCATTCTCTTCCTCTTCCCTATCTATCTCCAACACCTCATTACCACTCACTTGAATGTTATTCACCCAAATAACAGGCATTGCTCCATTTGTAGGTCATTAATCATTCAAATACAGATACACATAGTAAGTCTCACTTAACATTGCACATAGGCTCTTGGAAAATGGTAGTTTAAGTGAAATGACATTTAGCAGGTCCTTGAATAACACCATTTTGTTCAACATCATTCTGTTATAACATTGATGCAAACAAATTGTTTTCTCTATATATTGTTTTGCTTAAAATCAGTTTTCCGAGAACCTATCGATGATGTTAAGTGATAATTTACTGTACGTATGAATATGTATATATCAGAATGTCTTTTCTTTTACTATCTACTTGTCAAAACACTTTGAGACATCTTTATAAATCTGCCAATTCCACCCAGAAACCAACCTCACCTACCCCTTTACCACCACCAATCCCCAAGCTGGAATAACTTTTTCTACAGTCACATCCAGAATACTTTATTAATTATTTTTGCCTTGTTTATTTATCTATGTTTCATCTTCCTATCAGAGGTATTTATATCCAACTGCAATATTAAATTACAAACCTTTGCATAGTAGAAACATTATATTTTCCTTTGTACTGCCTCTACAACTATTATCAAGATGTTGAATACAGGTCAGGTAGATGTTCACTAAAATAGAAATAGATCATTTATTCAACAGACATTTACTAACCACTTATTATATGCTTGGTGTGGGGATGAGCTTAGAATGTAAATATGAATGAGTCACAGAAATATAAAATACAAAATGTAATTCACAGGGGAGAAATTAACTCTGGTGGTTGAGATTTCCAAGGATATTCTGTTTAAGGTAATCTTAAAACCTAAATATGAGAATATTGTGAAAAGGGAATTTTAGGCAAAAGAAATAGTGTGAAAAATGATCTAGAGACTGGAACATGTGATGTAATGTTTGAAATGATCATCAATATCCTAGAAAGATAGGATAAGGCTAGCTATAGTGTGGTCTCAAGTGCCAAGTGCAACCCTAATTGTTTCTCACCCAAGAGAATACCCCATAACCTTTTTTCATGCTTCCAAAGCCTACCTTCAATTACCAAAGCAGGAACTATCAATATTCCCTTTTCCCAGCCTTCCTCATAGCCACAACAGGGACACAACACAACATAACATTGGCTAATTGTTTTTGTAGGAATTATGGGAATTTTTTTTTTCCTAGTACAAGGAAAAAGTCAGCAGACATTCTTGTTTTGGCTTTGATTATAATTGTGGAAGGTAGTTTTGGCCGGAACAGTGGATCCCATATCTATGACTTTCCCATCCTGTACCCATTTAAAGCCAAGTAAAGCGTAATATTGGAAATCACACATGCTCTTGATGATGTTCTTGTTTTACTGATTTAACCAGCCTTGAAACCCTCTAGCTCTGAAATCATTCTATGATAAAATAGTTATATATATTTCTTGAGCTGCTTCTAACTGATAGTCTGCTACTTGCAACTAAAAGAAAATCTTAATCAATTCAATCCTATAAATATGATGAGACCATTGGGTAGGACGAAGCAAAAGAGTAACAGAACCATATTTGTATTTTATAAATCACTCTGAGTACAGTAAAAAAGACACATCTGTGGGGAGAAGAATGGACATACAATTAGTTAGAAGACTTTTATATAAGGATCAGTAAAAGATGATGGGGAAGTAAGCAGCAGGACATATGTTAAGAGTACTGTTTCTTTAAGTGTGCTGTGTGGAATGTTAGCTTTGAAGCAATGTTAATAGATAGCAAATATAAGAGTTTGGGAATCAAATAATTACCTGGAAAAACACTAAGTTAAATCAAGTTAAACTGACTTGCTGAAATGCAATGTAAACTTTCAACTGGAGGATTGAGTAACAGTGCTTTCAATTTGTGAAAGAATTTTCTTTTCACTGAAGTATTTCGTGGAAGTACTGTTTCATAGAATACATTGTAGGAAATCATAGACTTGGGCTATATATATTTGGTGGAATCCAGAAAACCTAGGGGTTAAATATGAGACAATGGGCCTAAGTTTCTGTCTTGAATGGTGGGATGGATAGTGGTGTTGTTAATTTTGACAGAAACTTTTGGGGAAACAGACAGTTCTTTCTTACACATGCTGAATTTTGAGTTGCCCAGGGGACATCCAAGAGTGAAAATTTTTGATAGTGATTTGAATATGTGTCTGAAGTTCATCAATGTCTAATTGAGGGCATTTGAGGTTTGGGGAACATCCTTCACAAAGTTGGATGGTAGTTTACAACAAAATGTCTAATATGGAGAGATGATGGGTTCACGCAGACTTCACATTTTTAACATAGCTGTTCATCTTATAGCCTCTGCCTATCTCTATTTACAAAAGCATCTTTGAAAAGCATAGATGCACTCCTTAGGATTTAAAGGTGGATAATGAGTGTTAGCCTCCAGCAGTAACTGTGATGTGTGAACTTTTGGATATGACATGGAATCTCTTAGGTCTCTCTCAGTCTTGAGTGCAAAGGTTATTGTTACTAACTTCAGCTGAACTTGAAGCAGGAATCTGGAGATAGAAAAACTTGAGTGCTTGTTCTGAGGTCTCTGGCCTACAATATCTATAAACCCAATTAAGTGTATATTTTGAAAGAGGTCAAAAACTCAAACGGTTCGTGTTTTTAGATGGAGCAGTATGAACACCATTTTATGGAGTCTAGAAAAGAGCGATTCATATGAACCACTCATTAAACATGCTTTCTCCTTTCCTGAAGGCTGGTTTTGTGTTGATCCCTCTAGCATTCCATGTCAGAATGCATCCTTGAACTCTCTTTTTTTAGCCAGCTACTGGACTCTAAACATGACACAATAGGGAGAAATCGCACAGCAATAATGCTTACCTTGCCATCATTGCAGTCTGACTTGTAGAGCCCACCTATAAGCAATAAGGTCACTGTATCCTCTTTTTTTTTTCTTTTTTTTTCTTGAGACAGAGTCTCACTTTTGTTGCCTGGACTAGAGTGAGTGCCGTGGCATCAGCCTAGCTCACAGCAACCTCAAACTCATGGGCTCAAGCGATCCTCCTGCCTCAGCCTCCCAAGTAGCTGGGACTACAGGCGCAAGTCACCATGCCTGGCTAATTTTTTATTTCTATTTTTTTTTAGTTGACTTGCTAATTTTTTCTATTTTTAGTAGAGATGGAGTCTCGCTCTTTCTCAGAGCTGGTCTCGAACTCCTGAGCTCAAGCGATCCTCCCTCCTTGGCCTCCCAGAGTGCTAGGATTACAGGTGTGAGCCACCACATCCAGCCACCTTTTCTTACTATGTATTCAGGGAATAATTATTGAAGATGTTTAATCTCTCTCTCTTTTTTTTTTTTTTTTTTCAAGACAGGTCTCACTCTGTTGCCCTGGCTAGAGTGAGTGCCATGGCGTCAGCCTAGCTCACAGCAACCTCAAACTCCTGGGCTCAAGCGATCCCCCTGCCTCAGCCTCCTGAGTAGCTGGGACTACAGGCATGCGCCACCATGCCTGGCTAATTTTTTCTATATATTTTTAGTTGTCCAGATAATTTCTTTCTGTTTTTTTTTAGTAGAGACAGGGTCTCACTTTTGCTCAGGCTGGTCTTGAACTCCTGAGCTCAAACAATCCGCCCGCCTTGGCCTCCCAGAGTGCTAGGATTACAGGCGTGAGCCACCGCGCCCGGCCGAGATGTTTAATCTCTTGATGCAGAAACAAAAACAAGTAAATAGTGATGAAACAGTAAACAGTGAAACATATATGGAAGATATGTAAAAAAATATATAGAGTGCATTTGCCTAGAGGAAAACACATTATGCAATTTTCCCTCCAAACATTTTATTATTTCTCATAATTCTAAGGATTGACTAAGTTGGTTAGGTAGTTCTGCTCCATATATCAGCTAGGGCTATATCATCCAAGGATTTGTTTGAGATGGAACATCCACAGTGGCTTCCTCACTTGACGTAGATTACACTGCAATTGTTCTGGTGTAGAATTTGTGGGAGGAGGCAAGAGGTAGGAGGGCAGGTTACGGTATTATGGGCCAATCTTCTGAACTCAATAGTTTCATTTGGATTGATTTTCCCTTTTACTTTGAATGGCCATGACACTTTAACTCTCAGTTTAATTAATTATTCTTTATATTATAGCTATTTGATCACATTTTATTTTTTTATTTTGGTGTATTATGGGGGTACAGATGTTTAGGTTATGTATGTTGCCCTTGCCCCCTCTTCCCCCCAAGTCCGAGCTTCGAGCGTGTCTATCCCCCGGACGGTGCGCATTGCACTCTTTGTGTATGCATATACCCGTCCCCGCCTCCCCCCTCCCCCCTCCCCCCCTGCCCGACATCCAATAAATGTTATTCTTATATGTGCACTTATGCGTTGATCAGTGAAAGCAATTTG
>RJWJ010041802.1:0-13333 GCA_004363605.1 Indri indri | reverse complement strand
TGTGGAGACACTTGCAATAATAAAGCAGAGAATGATTTAAACACTCTTTGGTATATAAAATGATTCATTGTTTTGAATAGATGTTTAATACACAATTAATACATTTAACAGTTTTATTTAAAAGACACCATCAGGGTAGATGTGATAACTTTGATTTCTTTTATTGTAACACTAAAATATATACATTTATTTTATTACCTTGAAATGATATATTTTATATTTAAATCAGATATCTATTTAGTGAAAAGCGGCTACCCTCTGAAAAAGTTTTGAATGTACCTTCTTAGTGTTTTACTTTTACAACCCTTTATAAAATACCAATAGTGTGTGTTAAGGTAGAATTTACTTGAAATAAACTCTAAACAATTATTTAGTCTTTAATCAGATGTAATTGCCTCACATTATGGTTTTCTTTGAAATGTGGCTTACCTGAAAATTGTATTTTCAAATTATTTTTATAATTGTATTTATTTCAGTAGGATTTTTTTTTGTTGTTAGTGTATTTCAGCTTTCTGTCAGGCAGGTTTTAACTACATTAATTTTCTTCAATAGAACAAACAGCTTTACACAGTCTTATCATTTTAATTATAAAATTACAAACATACATTAAAAAAAATCATCTTAGCTGCCAAAGACACAATCTACTAGACTACTGTAGATAGAGGGAAAATATTATGATGGTATCATAATTTTTTAAAAAGCCACATTCTGTCTTCTGCATGCCACAATCAGGAGGCATGTCAGATTATTACGGCAAGCACACAGAAAGACTGCTGGTACATAACCAATATCATTGAAGAGGTAAAAAAGGTACAGTCACTTTTCTAACTGGAAAAAAATTTGCATTTATATGACACAAGAATCAATATAGGTATTTAATGTTCGATCAGTTAAATATCTATCTCTCCTATATTATACTGTACCTTAACCATATGCCCATGAGTATATTAACAGAAACTTTGTTGTAAACTAACTTACTGATATGAATAGGCATATATTTCCAGAAAACTGTTGATAGAATTGAAGAGGTATGTTAGCAAAAGGTGATTTTAAAGGGCAGGCATGTTTTCAAGAGATTTTCCTCCAAGTACATAATTTTGGGAGATTAAAATATGTAATCAAAGTAAAAGAAATGAATACTCTTTAGTGAGGAAAAAGAAGAAAAAGTTGATAACCACAAAAACAGAGGCAATTCCTCTGGGGTTTTACCAACATGCTTCCACCACCAAATCAAACACACGGACAAACAGAAAAATCACTAAAGTGCGTGTACTGTGCTAAACTGATAGAAAGGGGTGCTAATAAGCTAGAAATCTTGAAAAACACATCAGTATCATAAAATTAAAAAAAAAAAAAGAAAAAGAAAGTCCATAGAAACTATTGCAGAAAATAAAAAAACACATAATTTCACACCTAAAATCCTGCCCCTTGCTACAAGAAAAAAGACTATGCATTAGAAACAGTTCACACAGAGGTATGAAAAGTGGTTTCAAATCAGAAATTCAAAAACTAAAAAAAAGAATGCACACAAATAGGGAAAAATCAGAAGTCGATTGCACTCAGACAGTAAATGATAGGAAAGGATAAAATTACTTTACAAATGAAGAATAAATTATATGATTCACAAATAAATATTTAATATAGGGATTGAATAAACACAAGAAAACAGTCAAGTGAATTAAATGACCAATAAAGAGAAAATTATCAGTGAATAAGTAGTGGTAATGGAAAACAGGAAGATGAGTAATGGTAATTTTTATTATTAAAGTCTGTGAAGAAGAAAATTAAAATAATCTGACAGAGATTATTTAAAACCACAATTCAAAAATATTTCCCAGAAATAGAAACAGCAATAAGATCAACACAGAACTATCAACTCTGAGCCAAATCCTGGGAAAACTATTAGATTTAAAAGATGAAATCCTTCAAGGCCTCCAGGAAAAGAAGATAAAATGATGTACAAAGACATAACAATTAGATCGAAACCAGAGTTTCAAAGCAAGGCGAAAAATAGAGTAGCATAGGAAAAATAGGAAACAAAACAAAACAAAACAAAAAACCAAAAATACCCAATAAAAAAGTGTGAATCAATAACTTTACCTCCAGTTAATCCACACTCCAATTCAAACATCAAGGCTGTATTATACGAGCTTTCAACATGTAAGAACTCTGTGCCATGAATCTTTCTTGAGAAATTTATTAGGTCAGGGGTCAACAAACTTCTTCTGTAAATGACCAAATAGGAAAAATTTTCACTTTCTGGGCCATGTCTGTTGCAACTCCTCAACTTTTCCATTTATTTTAGTGTGAAAGCCAATATGGACAAAATTTAAACCAGTGGATATAACTGCACTTTAATAGAATTTTATTCCTAAAAATAGTTGGTGGGCCATATTTGGTCCATCAAGAGGGCAGTTTGTCAACCCCTATACTACCTAATAAGCTTCATCTAGATAAATGATGACTGGAAAAATTTCTGCAAAAGAACAGATGGCGAAAATATATGAATATATATAATGAAGGTGGGAATTATGGTGGAATATTAATGTACAAGTATATATTGTGTCAACATAGAAATAACACAACCAATAAAATTGAGAAGAAGGAAGAAAGAGGAAAATAGAAATAAAGATCATTTTTTTTCACAGAAAATAGGTAGATGTTAAAGGTAGGCAAAACAACTGGTAAACCTGGTAGCATAAAAGAAAATAAGAAAATTGAGGATAAAGTCCATTAAAAAATATGCATATGGTACTCTCTTACAACAAAAATGCAAACCTTCCTAAATAATTTTTTAAAAGGCTAAAAACTACACATTTAATCAATTAAGAAACATAGCATATGTAACAAAATGAACAGCATTATAAAATATTTCAATAGAGTTGAGATAAAACATAGTCATAATGATAAATGTAAATAAAATTTTACCTATTAACAGAAAATTATTTTCAATTTGCCCTACAAAACAAAACGTAACTATGTGTGGCATATTAGAGACACAGGTAAAATTAAATAATTCAGAAAGGCTAAACATAAAGGGAAAGGCAAAAAAAAAAAAAAAAATACCAGGCAAATGATAACTACTGGTAGGAGGTATAGTGATGCGAAACGCAAGTGGAGTTCCAGACCACAAGTATTAAAGATGCCAAAGAACATAGTTTAAGGCTAAAACACATAACCTTCAGTGGATATATAGAAATAACATAGAAAAACTTAGGAATATTTATGTGACAAATAATGCAACAATTACTTTTATAAAGTGAAAACTACACAGATTTCAAAAAGGCTAGATAGAAAGTCGCTAATAACCGGAAACTTTAATACAGTGTTGTCAGCAGAAGACAGATCTTGTGGATAAAATATAAGTAAGAAGATCTAAACAACAAGCTATTTTTGGAGTTAGGGAAGATGATTCTGGAGCTAACATGGAAAACCGAAGATTAAAAACAAGAATAACCAGGTAAACACTAGGAAAAAGAAACAAAATAAAACTACGAGGTGGTGGTATCACGGGTTGAATCGTGTCTCCCATAAAGATACGTTAAATCCTAACCCTCTGGAACCTCAGATCGTGCCCTTATTTAGAAATAGGGTCATTGCATATATAATTAGTTAAGATGATATCATACTAGAGTAGGTTGGGCCCTTAATATAATATAACTGGTGTCACTATAAGAAGAAGACAAGAGACACACAGATAGACACAGAGAGAACACTAAGTGTTGATGGAGGCAGAGATTGGAGTGGGGTGTCTGCAAGCTAAGCAGTGCCACGGATGGCTAGCATCACCAGAAGCAAAGAGAAGGGCATGCAACAGATTCTCCTCTAGTGCCTTCAAATAGAGCACAGTCCTTCCAAAACTCTAACTTAGGACTTCGAGCCTCTATAACTATCAGAGAATATATTTCTGTTCCTTTAAACCACCCAATTTGTGGTACTTTGTTACAGCAGCCCTAGGAAATAATACAGGGGACTAGCCCTACTGGACACTAAAACACAGTATAAATATCCCTTGTAATGAAAATGTGTGCTAGTGGCACATGATTATATTCATATACGTCTCTGTGTATGTGTGTGTGTGTGTGTGTGTGTGTGTAAATTGAGTAAATAACACAACAAACATTTTAAATCACTGGGGTAAAGATGGACTTTTAAATAAGTTGTAATATCTGACAATCTTTGGAAACAGATAAAATTTCTTGCACCACACACAAAAATAAACTCCAAATGGATTAAAGATCTAAACAACAAAGAAAATGAAACAACACAAGACTAGAAGAAAATATGAGTGAATTCTTCTTTAAATGTAAAGCAGACAAAGGCTTTGTAATATGACCAAAAATCCAGAGACTATTTAAGATTTACTTTGGCTACATAAATATTAAAAACATTTATATGACAAAAGCAACATAAAGTAAAAAGATAATTAATAAACTAGAAGAAAATATTCCAAATATATATTACAAGCAAAGAGCTAATATTCTTAAGTATGAAGAACTGGAAAAAAACTGAGAGAATAGGGACAAATGACCTAATAAAAAAAGTACATATGTTTGGTTAGCTCCAATTTAATAGTACATATGGTGTTTGCTTTTTCATTCTTGAGATACTTCGCTTAGGAGAATGGTCTCCAGTTCCATTCAGATTGTTGCAAAAGGTATTAGCTAATCTTTTTTATGGTTGAGTAGTACTCCGTGGTATACGTATACCACATTTTATTAATCCATTCATGAATTTATGGGCACTTGGGTTGAATCTACATCTTTGTAATTGTAATTGTGCTGCAATAAACATTCGAGTGCAGGTGTCTTTTTGATGAACCTATATCCAGGCCTCAAGCATTACAAAAGCAATCCATGTAACCTAAAACATTTGTACCTCCTTAATATGTTGAAATAAAAAAAAGAAAAGAAAATACATATCTTTAACCTCCTTTCACTTTGCTAATTATCTTATTCTGCTTTTTTGGTATGAAAAGAGTGATTGCAGGTGATGCTGTCTGGCTACAAAGATCATACTTCAATGTTGAATCCAAGTGAATTTGGCAAGAAACGTTTTGATAGAAATAAAGCCACATAATTATAACGATGCTAACTATGAATCACATTAGCTTAAGTAAGAGAAGTCAGAGGTGCTTTAAAGGACAGACAACAAATAGATGAGTTACTTGAGAAAACTGGAATATGAATTTAACATATAAAACCGAAGTATCTGTGTATGTGTGAAATGTTTACATCTGACAGCTTTTATAGGTATGTATCATACATATCTTCTAATGTATACTTATATCAATTATGAATTTATTAATTAAAAGACAAGAGTTCATTTACCCTAACCAGCTCAATTTGAGGCAGAATTTTGAAAATACAATGACTCTTGGATGCCATCAACACTCCCTTAATACTATATTTGAAATTTAATTCTCTGTTTTCTGCTCTTTCAAGTCTATTGTAATATGTATTCACACATACTAAATATTACCTGATTTACTATGGCTTAGAGGGCTATCTGAAATTTGTTTGCATTTTGCAGGGTACTTGAGTGTTAATGTCATGAGTCAGGTATTTGAGAGACACTAAGGAGGCTATCAGATCTTCCCAGAAGTTTCAAAACCATGCTATGCTATACTCTTACCCTGGGTAAAGCTGCCCTGTGCACAGTTTAACCCAAAGCATGCTTATACATATCAATTGCCTTATCGTTCAACTACTTGAAGAATGAGCCATTTATGAGTCATGTCATCTTTCTTCCAACCACTTTTGCTCTATTTTAATTTAAAATTCTAATGTTCCCTATTGTTTGTAGCTATTTAATTGACTAAATAATATCCTCTTACCCATTTTTAATGGAAATGAATTTAGACAAATGTCACAAAAGGTTTCACTTCATAAATGAAATAGATTTCATTCTTTAGCTTTCCATGCTAATTTACTTCCTAATAAGCTTTTCCTTGTAAATTGCCCTAGTCACTCTATGTCTGGCTAATTTTGTCAGAAGCAGTGGAGATTATCTATACAATCACAGTATAATAATGACATTTAAAGCAAGACAATTATTAAATGCCAGAATAAAGAAAAGGCTATCATTTCCCTTCACTATGGCATTTATATTTTTGGTTATTGGTATTAGGTAAGGATAACAAGTGTATAAAGAGGAACCACACATGCTTTCGATTCCATAAAACTTGTTTAAATTACCAGAATTAAGAATAAATGACTACATATAACATAAACAGAAATCATTTATTTTTTTCTCCTGCTAAGCTTTTATTCACTTAATTGGTTTCCTCAGAGCAGAAATAAAGAAAACAAGTTTGAAAATACCCCAGATATTGATATCACTATGAAGTTTCTCTTTGAAATGAGGATATAGCACATACATATAATAAAAGTTCATTTTGCTTTTTAATTAAGAACAAAATCTTTGGCCAGGCTCAGTGGCTCAGGCCTGTAATCCTAGCACTCTGGGAGGCCGAGGCATGTGGATCGCTCAAGGTCAGGAGTTCGAGACCAGCCTGAGCAAGAGCGAGACCTTGTCTCTACTAAAAACAGAAAGAAATTATCTGGACAACTAAATATATATATATAGAGAGAAAAAATTAGCTGGGCATGGTGGTGCATGCCTGTAGTCCCAGCTACTCGGGAGGCTGAGGCAGGAGGATCGCTTGAGCCCAGGAGTTTGAGGTTGCTGTGAGCTAGGCTGACGCCACAGCACTCTAGCCAGGAAAACAGAGCCAGACTCTGTCTCAAAAAAAAAAAAAAAAAAAAAAAAAAAAAAAAAAAAAAAAGAACAAAATCTTTATTCATAGTTAGCATTCTCCAAAGTATAAAAATATTAAGATAAACAGCTTATATTATTTTCTCTGATTTTTTTAACTGTGACAAGAACACAACATGAGATTTACCCTTTTAACAAAACTTTCAGTGTAAAATACCGTATTGTTAACTATAAGCATGATATTGCACAGCAGATCTCTACGACTTCTTCATCTCGGATAACTGAAACTTTATATTCTTGAACTAAATGGGTGGAGGGAAATCTTCTGGGAGATTCCACTGCTCTGTTAATGTTTGTACATACAAAGAAAAACAGGAGCGACTTTGGCATTGTACGGTGCATTGACAAGAGCACTGAGATTGATTGCATCTGCCCTGAGTTTGCAGCTGAACATTGCTGCTTACTCAATGTGTGAGTTTGTGATTCCTTCTTTAAATCTTTAGAGGAGGCATAATAGCAACTGACTCAGAACTATTGTGAGAAGAGAAAAGGTAAAGGACATAAAGATTTTGTTTTGCTTTTAAATGTGGAGTGCTAAAATTATGTAAATTAATATATTTTTACCAGGACCATATCTTATATTTTACTGATGTATATAATATTCTTCATGACATCCCATTTGACAATTAAAACTTGACACTTAAATGATTCTTTTTCCTGGTATTATGATAACAATGTCGTTGCTTGAGGGAACGAGGAAAAATGATACTAAACTAACATGGTGATTCAGGCTGGGTATGGTGGCTCATACCTGTAATCCTAGCACTCTGGGAGGCCGAGGCAGGAGGATGGCTTGAGATCAGGAGTTTGAGACCAGCCTGAGCAAGAGTGAGACCCCATCTCTACTAAAAATAGAAAAAATTAGCCAGGCGTGGTGGTGCACGTCTGTAGTCCTAGCTACTCCGGAGGCTTGAGGCAGGAGGATCCCTTGAGACCGGAGTTTGAGATTGCTGTGAGCTAGGCTCACGCCACGGCACTCTAGCCCAGGCAACAGAGCAAGCCTCTGTCTCAGAAAAAAAAAAAAAGAAAAAAACGAAACGAATACGGTGATTCAGATCAATAACATTTGCCTAAAAAAATTAATACCTGTTTATATGAACATTCATATAGTGTACATTAAAGTATGTATCAGGAAACCTTATTTTCAGTCTCAGCTCTGTAACTAATTTGCATCTCACTGAACCTCAGTCTTCTTTAAATGTAAAATATCCAAAGAAGATATTAGTTTTATTCAAACTGGAAAAGATAGTGACCAATGAAAGGTCAAGGAGAGGCAAAATGAAGCTGCAAATTTAGCCTTCAGGGATTCCTGCCCACCTCATTCCAGTCAACATGGTTCTGCTTTTATCTTCTCCAGGGTCATGAAAGGTTTACATCTAAAAACTCTTCAAAAGATGAAAATGTAAAGATCCTTGTGGCTCTTATCTTTCAGAATTAAAACATTCCATATAAAGCTCTCATGTGGAAAACTGAAAATCCACATAGGAGTTTCACAAAGGCAAATTAGTAATAGCATGACTTTCTACCAAAAGAATATAAGACCTTAGTCTCTATGATTTACGGTTGTAGTTTCTTGGGTTTATATTCACATAGATGATATCATGCCTATTTCTCCTCAAGTGCTATATTTTATGTTGATGACAATGGGGTAGAGCTAATAAGATAGGGTCTGGGATATTCTGCAGGCAAAGCTGTGAAGAGAAACCTATGGAAATTGAGATAACAGTCAAAATAAGGGGAGTAGGTAGAGAATAAGACTATGCAGGAAAATTCAGAAGGGCCAGGAAATATAAGTTTAAGTCAGTAAGACCCAGGGTCCTGATGGAAAGAGAATCAATGACCTCTCAGAATCCTTCTAGCATGGGATCTACCTGCAGCAGCTGTGACCTATGGGAGACAGAAAAAAGTTTTGTTGGGTGGAGAAAGTGATAGAAATGAAATCTCTGTTGGCAAATATGCTTTCTACTTTGCATTTCTACCATTGACTTTCCCCTAATAAGAAATACTGGTAAAATAGCAACTAATACCTAAGGTAATTTCTTTCAGCAAAAAATAACTGAAAGGCAGAAACATTTGGAATGTATAACAGAAATCATTAAAAAGAGGTACGATGAATCTAGAATGATACCAATCTTTACAATGAAGTGTAAAGGAAAGAGCAGATAAATACTGAACCTTCAAAATTCTTCCCATTGTTTTAGTTTAATTTGAATATGAATATCTTATGGACTTTAAGTAGACAAAGAGATTTCTGTAGTACTACAGACCAGTATCTTAGAAATATGGGACAGGAAAAAGAGACCCTAGTAAAATTTAGGATTTGTTTATGTTTCTTTTCCAATCATGAATTAAGTACACTAATCTCTGGACTAGCAATAACATGATGATAAAACATCCTACCTGCTCTCAAACAACACAGAAACATAGAATCTAAGGTGTATAAAAAGAGGATAAATGGAATGTAATATGTTAAGCTACACAATAAAAAATTAACAAAATGCTGTGTTAACATAAATGAAAAACACTTTTCCCAGCAACCATCCAACATGGTTTAAAATGTTATGGGTCAGAGGACTCTAAATGTTCATATGTAAATGTGGACAAGATATCAGCTGGCCGCTCCCCAGTGAAACAATTGGAACTAAATAAATGTCTTACCCTGTCACTGGTTTCAGGGGCATTGTGTATATTATATTGGAAAAAAGCCAACTTGAAGTTTTAAGATAACAGCATGTAGTTTGGTACGGGATGAATTGATTGCCCTATCTTCAAACAAGTAAAATTTTTTATTGAAATTCATTATTAAAATGTTAAATTCCAACACATAGACCTCTGCTGTCCAGTGAGTTCCAGAATAAAAGAATGAGGTCTATGATATGACTGTGGTGAAGTCTGATCAATTGATAATGTGTCCCATCTGTGCTGATTGTGACTGCCTTTTAATCCCGTTAGTGTCATGGCAACAAGAGGGCTTATTGGGAGATCAACAATGTTCGAAATAACACATTGTTTGAAAGTCAAGTGTGGTCACACCTTCCTTGGACATTACTAATATTTGTGTATTGCTTTACTTTCCCCAGCAACAGACCCCGTATATAAAATGAAATGGTACCTATATATTTTTCCTTACTTGTTCCTCCCAGATTGGAGAATTGATGTAACTTTATTTAGTTTATTTCCCTAAATTGTGACTATTTAGAGATTATAGTAGGTTTAACTTGCTCGCCTTTTCATTTGTAATATTTTACGTGAAAAAAAGAACTTAGTGACTTTTGGAAGTCAAATCAGAACAGTTTTCTTAAACATATGCACAATCCTCCATATTAGGGTTTTGTGAAATCAGAGAAATTACAAATTCTTTTTATGAAACAAAATTAACCTTTGATTCATTTTATATATGGTCTTTATAAAGTGCTTCTGTTTTTTGGATAGTGTCTTTAATCTGATTATGAAATTAATTCTTTTAAATATGCAATCCTGTGCTCCTGCAAATAAAAAAATGGACCCATATAAAACTTTTCAAAATACTTGACTCACTGACCACCAGAGCCTAGAAAGAATGAAAATGGAACTATGCATACACTTTCATCAAAATCTAAAATCAATTTATTAATCAGTGTTGTAATGATATCCATAGTATTGGGGTACCTGTCCCTAGGCTTCTGCATGTGTGGTTACAATAACTAGCATAATATCACTGGAAAGAATACCTAGCCCATCTCTCTCACTGAAGGCAAATTGACATTGATGGGCTTCATCATGTTCTGTGATTCTGTAATCACCTACACACACCCTCCTATATACTTAACATAATCTCTAGATTACTTATAATACCTAATACAATATAAATGCTACATACATAGTTGTTATACTGTATTGTTTAGGGAATAATGGCAAGAAAAAAAATGTCTGTACCTGTTCAGTACAGTTGCAACAATCCATTTTTTAAAAATATTTTTGATCCTCATTTGGTTGAATCCATCAATATGGAGCCTATGGATATGAGGACCGACTGTATTAATAAGAAAATATATGTTAATTGTAAACTCAGTGCTTTTGACCATATTACTATAGGTAATAAAGAAGCTTATCTTGAGCTTAGAGGGCAAGTAGTAGCAGGTATATTTTATCTCTTATTTCATCTTCCTGAATATATATTTTTAATATATATTAAACTACATTAAATCACATTAAAAGGTTGAAAGAACAATAACAAAAATATTTACTATCTTATCACTTGGCACAGGGACAATTTTTAAAATTTTTTTTTATTTCTGCATATTACAGGGATACAAATGGTTAGGTTGCATATATTGCCTTTGCCCCACCCGAGTCAGAGCTTCTAGCATGTCCATCCCTCAGATGGTAACTTTTTGTTCTTGATAATTTTATTCATTCTAATTTTACATAATTTTGTACAATATCATTTGTGACACAGTCATAATTTTGAATTTTTACTTAACATTTTTCCATACCTATGCACCTTACAGGAATAAATTTCTAAGTAATTATAATAACCATAAAATATTTACATCAAAACGGGCATATCATATGTCTTCAATTTCATGAACCAAAATTAATGAAACATCTGTTACATTTATAATTTATAATTTTTATGTTACATATTAATAACAATGTGAAAATGATTCTCTTTAGATATATAACTTTCTTCCATTGAATTCCATGAAATTGGGGTCGTTTTGTAAGGCCATTTCCATGACTGAGAAACATGTTATCAAAATGATTTTCAAAAAGAGTTTCAATTTATGCCATCACCATCAATTTATGAATTTACCAATTCAGCAATAAACCTGCCAACATTAATTGCCATAATCTTTACTATAAATGGATATGCACCAAATGATCGCTCTTTAGTGTTCAAATTTAAATGGGTACATATATTGTCTTTGTTTAGTTACTTTTATTTACTTTGTGTTAATTATCTATTAGTAAAATAAACATTATTGCAAAAAGATACAAAGCAGGAAGGCACACAGAAAGGACACTTAAAAAGGAAGGCATTAAATAAAGAGAGCCAAGGAGAAGTAGAAGGGTAGTCCACAAAACATCATGTTGTAATATTGGTTTGAACTGAAGATAGCTAATGTTCAGGAACTACTTAACAACTTAAAATGCTGAAAAGAGTATAGAGAACACTACTGGTGGCAGTATGAAACTCATTTGTATTTTCCTTAAATACTCAAATGAATTCATACCTCTACCAGTAGGGTTATTGTTCTTTCAACCTTTTAATGTGCTTTAATGTAGTTTAATATACATTAAAGATACATATGCAGAAAAACGAAATAAGAGGTAAAAATATACCTGCTACTACTTGCCCTCTAAGCTCAAAATAAGCTTCTTTATTATCTATAGTAACATCGTCAAAAGCACAGATTTTATAATTAACATATATTTTCTTATTAATACAGTCAGTCCTCATATCCATAGGTTCCACATCCATGGAGTCAACCAACCGAGGATCAGAAATATTTTTAAAAAATGGATTGTTGCAACTGTACTGAACAGGTACAGATATTTTTTTTCTTGCCAGTATTCCCTAAACAATACAGTCTCAAAAGCTTTCTTTTCTTTGCTGTCACGACATAAAGGTGAACCATTTCTATACTGTATGGTTATGTGTGATGAAAAATTGATTCTTTTTGACAATTACAAGTGTTCACTACAATGGTTGGAAAAACATGAAGTGTTGAAACACAGTCCAAAACCAAATATTCATCAAAAAAGCTGATAGTGTCTGGTGATACAGCGCTGGTATTATCCACTACAGCTTCATGAAACCTGGTCAATCAATTACTGCAGACGTCTACTGCAACCATTTGGACAAAATTATGAGGATGCTTGTGATTAAGCAGCCAAGATTGGTCAATAGAGACAGGCCAATCTTCTTGCAAGACACCGCTCTATCACATGTTGCACAAATAATGCCACTCAAGCTACAGAAGCTGGACTTGGAAACTCTATGGTCCACTGTATTCACCAGACCTTGAACCAACTGCCACTTCTTCCAGGCTTTGGACCACTTCTTGCAAGGGAAAACATTCAATTCTCAACAAGCCGTGGAAAACGCCTTTCGTGATTTCATTGCCACTTGCTCTCCAGAATTCTTTGCTGCTGGTAAAAAACAAGCTACCATTAACATGGCAAAACTGTGTCTACAGTTTAGGCGCATACTTTGATTAGTTATACTTCTTCTTGTTTGAAACATAATAAACTATGCTTTTGGTTTGAAATTAGACAATTCATATTTAATGATCAAATATTTGTCGTAACATGTTCCTTTAAGGTTTTTATCCATTTTCTATGCTTGCCTCTTTCAATTACTTTGATCTCTCTTTACGTAGCTACTCCTCTCCTGGCTATCCAATGTGAAATATGCCACTTATACCATTTGTCCATCCTTATTTCTTTCCTCATTTCTTTTTATAGCATTCCTCACAATCTGAAATTGTACTATTATTTTATTTTTTAACTGCTGTCTTTTTCCACTAGCATGTAAGCTCCTTGAGTAGAAACTTTTAACAGAAGAAATAAA
>RJWJ010041801.1:0-13338 GCA_004363605.1 Indri indri | reverse complement strand
TCTGGTGTATTTACTCAGGGCAGCTGTGTAGGTTGGGAAAGACATTCCAGTTTGAAGATCCATTAACCCCTGCAAAGGCCCACATTTTAGTACCAACATTTAAGGGATAAATAAGTGTTGAATCCTACTGAACTTAAACCCAGACTGTGCTGAAAAAAAGAGTGGTACTAAATAACCTTCAAGGTCTCACAGATTCATGCGCTTTGAAGCTCTCATTTTGAGAGGTGTTGACAGTTGTCTTGATGATGCATTATAGTTAGAATGGTTTTTCAATGCTGTGCTTTGTTCTGTGAAATGTTTGGAGAAGATATTTAAATAATGCCCACCACTTAGTAGGTGCCTAATCCTGATACGAAGAAGTGAATAGTTTCATATTTACTGTGAACTATGATATGAAGACTGTGCCTCATTGATTCCTCTAACAAATACTTATTGAGCAGCTACTATGCCAAGCAGCACATTAGGAGGCGCTTCAGATTGGACAGTAAACAAAACAACGTCTCTGTTATCATACTGTTGCACATAATCCAGAAGTGTAATTACACTTCTACATTAGTTATATAAGCTATGGGTACATGAAAAATAGGAAATGAAACTCTTAAAATATCACCTAAACCCTTCAATTCTGTGGATCCAGCCTACCATTCTAGCTTTTTCCATTATTCCTGTCAAACTAGACATTTTATTTAAAAAAAAGTATATTTCTTCCTCTAACTGCTGAATTTTTTTACCTGCTCCTATGTACTTCTGGAATATCATTATCCCCATCTTTAAATTTTCAAAATCTAGTCATCCCTCAAGGTCCTATTCAAAACTCCCTAGTCTGTATCTACCATCCCAATTCCTGAGGCTACAATGTTTTCTTCTTCCTCTGATCACTTATAGTAACTTGTGTGGACCCATTCTAGGTAAGTTTTACTTATTTATATATGGCCTTTCACTTTTCTCTCCTTCCTACCCTCTCGAACGTTCCCCAAATCTCACATGTACATGATCATTGAGACTCATTTATAGTAGCGGTTGTCCCAATCTTTCTTATCATAATCTTTATATATTAGTCTAGATTCTAGACTGTCTAATCATTATACATAATTTTAATTATATGAACATTTTGTGCAATGGTTTGAGCAGGATTTAGGGCCATCTATGACTTATTCTTTACCATTATTAGTCAGGATCAATCAAGAAGGCACAGCCAACATCAGATAGTTTAATAGTAGGTATGTGTGTTGGAAGAGTAGATCTAAGGAGATAGTGAGGCAATCAGAAAATAGCAATAGCAGGAAGCCCAAAGGAGGAGGTAGGGTTAACAGGGCCCAAGAGCCAATGCCTCCTGTGAGAACCAGAACCTTGACTGAGGCTGTCCCTCAGGAGCTAGGTCCACAGAGAGAGTAGCTCTCTGGTGGGAGTTGGAAATAAGGAGAAGATGTAGCTGTTTCTGGAGTTGCAACCTGAAGTAGAGAGGAAAGGGGAAAAAATACCCAGGCTTCTTCCTTTGTGCCACACTTTAATGTCCAAATGGCTTGCATTGGTAGAAAGCAATCAGAGGCAGTAGGCAAAGCAATCTGAGAAATACACTTGGCAGGGTTCAGTTACTTGCAACACTGAGCAAATCAGAGGAAGGATGGATAATGGATCTGGGAACAAACATTCAAATCATCAACACAGCCTGCATAATCAATAATTTACTGCATATGCTATCTTCAACTGACAGCTAGTTGTTTAGTTTACTAATATTTCATCTTCATTTAGAAGCCCAAAGTGATTATAAGATCCTTGAACATGAACTACTTTTGAGCTATTTGTGACCTAGACTAGTCTCAAAAAAAAAAAAAAATCATGCAATTTAGGGTTGTTTATTTCTACTATTCTTCCATCTTTCTTTTCAAGGTTTTCTGCAGTCTGGTTTGACCTCTTCCCTAGGAATCCTCTTGTCATGGGCTCGTTGCTGTGGAAGTGCATCAAAGTCTGTCTTACTTTGGGCACATATCACAGTTGGAATTTCCTTTTTTATTTCCTTATCAAACCCCATCTTAGAGTGCTTGATAGTCTAATTTTTAGAAAAATATAAATACTAAGTGTGGTGGCCAGCCTACTAAATGGCCCCCAGTGAGTCTCACCTACTGGTATTCCCTCTTGTGTAGTACCTTTTGCTTTGAGTCAGGGCTCAAAGTGGAAGCAATGGCATGTCACTTCCAAGGCTAGTCCTAATAGCAATGCAACTTCATCATGAGCTCTCGGATTGTTTGGTATGGGGGGGGTGCCAATTGTCATACTGTGAGGACACTCAAGCAGCTCCATGGCCCACATGGAGAGGGGCTGAAGCCCCTGCCAACAGCCAGCACCAAATTACTTGCTAACCATGAGAATGAATAACTTTGACAATGAATCCTCCATCACCAGCCAAGCCTTAGGATGACTGAAGCTCCAGCAGAAATCTGATTGCAACCAAGAGAAATCATGCATGAGAAGGGCCTGAGTCCTTCCCAGATTCCTGATCCTTAGATTTCATAAGCATAATAGAGTTTGGGGATAATTGTTATCCGGCATTAGGTAACTGGTGACTTGGTTACTATTTGCATGATAGTTTTTCAAAGAGGCATTTGTAAAGTTGATGCTTTAATGATGCTAATATTCCCCCATCTCAAAGTACTTTGTAAGTTGCACCCTAAATTTCTTCCAAACAAATCATATTCTTCCTTGTAATAAACTTGAGAGGTAGGCATAGCAAGGTTTTTTATTAACTTTATCTTACATTTGAGGAAACTGATACTCAGAGTTTAAACAACATGCCCAAGTGTCCTCAGCTGGTTAGCAGCAGATCCTGGATCCAAAACCATTTCTTCCAATCCTATCCCCGCTATTGTACATTGCTGGGGATTTTCAGCATCACATCAAGGCAAAGATAGAGACTTTGGGTCAGGGCTTTCTGTTGATCCTCAAAATGTAGCATGTATGTACCTGGATAATCCACATTTACAAGTAAAGGATCAAATGAGACAACACAAGGTGCAGCTGTTGAAGCTGACCTACGGTGGATAGCTAGGCAGGAGTGAGCTCTGGCTGTTACTAACACAATAGCACACATAACTGCTCTTGTTCATTCCCCCATCTTTTAATACTTTCCAGACCCCTAAATCTCGACATCTTGAAAATCCAGCTGCAGCTTTTCCTTTCCAAGGATTTGGTCAAGATTATAGACACATGTGCTTGGAATGTCCTAACTCTTTGTGTTATAACGTGTTTCTCATTTGTGATTTCACTGAAGACTTCTAATATCGAGAACAGTCCCACAGACTCCAAGACACTTAACACCAAATTCTGTTTGATGATAAAGACATTCTTTTTCTCTGACAGGCCAAAGTAAATGTGCACACCAAGAGTTTTTGCTGATTTTCCACTTATTTTGCAAAAATTAAAATTTGTAATCCCTGTAATACATTTATTTTCATGTGTTCTATCAGTTTCCAACATTATATCACTAATGTCCTGATGTGTTCCAAGTTGAATACTTTGGTCAAAAGTGGATTTCCCATGAGGTTGTGAAGTCCAGTGTGAATAACACACTTAAATTCCACTGCCTCTTTCTCGAATGCTCTGAACCCTTTACTTAAAGGAAATCAGATTCAAATAAATATCGAGGGTAGAACTGGAAAGGGAAAAGTCATGAAATGATAGCTTGAAAGGGTTTTTAAGAGGGCAAGGCTTCACCTAACCCCTTTACTTGGGAGGGTCAGTCTCATTTCTTTGTCTAGAATATTGATTAGCTGCCTTACCGATATATTATTAATAGAATAAACTGAGGAGGCTTTCCAAGTATGAACCAATGTCCTGGGCCCCCCTCAGAGCAATGAAATTAATTCAGAATCTGTGTGATGGAGCTCAGGTGGCAAGATTTTTAACCAGTTCTCCAGATAATTCCAAGATACAGCCAGGGTAGGAAGCACCAGGAGTCCCCAACCTATGGTAAGTTGTATAATTATTTCATTATATATTACAGTGTAATAGTAATAGAAATAAAGTGCATAATAAAGGTAATGTGCTCGAATCATCCTAAAACCATTCCCCTCTGCCCCCTGTCTGTGGAAAAATTCTCTTCTATGAAAACAGTCCCTGGTGCCAAAAAGGTTGGGAACCGCTGGTAAAGTACAGTTTGGGAGTTGCTTGAAGATGACAAAGATTTCTCACTTGCCCCCACACCTTGCTTTCAAATGCTGATCTGCCTCTGGTAGAAAGAGGCACCATAGTTGGAAATGACTAGGTCAGCCTCCTTGGGATGCTTCATGGTAGGGTCAGTCCTGAGCAAGACACCAGAGGGTTATGTTTTCTACCTTGCTCTGAGGAAGCTTGATCTTAAATGTGAAGACACTGTACAAATTTTACCGGCTCTATTTGCTTTCACTTCCCTCAGCTCTTGCAGGTAAAGTTAGCCAGAGGGCACAGTATATCTTATTTAACAGGCTGAAGGCAATGACGATAATAACCCTGGCCTGTGTTCGTTGTAGCCACATTTTAGAAGTAATTGTGTTTAATGCTGCCCATGTTTTAATAAAAGGCAGGATATCATCATAAACGAAGTTCATTGTTGCTTTTAAATGGCTCCCCATGTGCACACTCCAGCTCTGTCCTACTTACTTAATCCTGCCAGACACTTATATGCCCATATAGATCACTTTCTTATAGAAACTCCACATTCTTGTAAAGTTTCCTCTCCTGTGAGAAAGGCTTTAGGGCCTTTTTCCTAATCATCACATATATCATCAAAGGGTTCACAGATCTATGTCATCATCCTGTTTGTCTTTAAACTCTGAAAGTAGTAATCTGTTTTTCATAACGCTCTGTATTCAAGTGACCATTACAGTAATCTGCCCATAATGGATGTTTAACAGGTGCATAAAATAAATGCATGCAAATGTCCTCTGCCTAATTTCCCTTTGTAGATGGGCGATTTTTCCTCTATGTTGGAAAAAGAAAAGTCTAGTTATGGAAAGCAAGACTATGCAACAGATCTTTTTATGCATCGTGTTGTTTTCCAGAATTTGGGAGAAATGAACAGTAAAAATTCTTGAACATTAAAATTACATAAGCTTCAGCTTCTAAATAAGCCAAAAGAGTGAGAATGACAGAACTTTAAACGTAGCTGCCTTGGGAGTGCTATATTTAAATGGCGGGCAGAGGTAGTTAACTGTGGCTTATATGCCAGATTCCTTGGGCTAATTTAATATCTTTTAATGCCTATACTTATTTTGTTTCCCAACTCATATACACTGGATACATATTAAAATTAGTAATTTCACTTATAAATATTTTTAAAGGTATCTCTAAAATTTTACTTTTCAGTTTTTTTACATTCAAATCCACCTACATACTTTGGGATGTGCAAAATAAATAGAAGTAACTAATAGAGATCAAGCAGTGATTTATTATCTCATTTGTAGTCTCCCTTTAATATATTAAATTGAACATCTCAGCAAATAATTATCAATTGCTTTATTTGCCATGCCTATCGCAATCTCACTCTACCTGTTTAACAAACATAATAGAAAATTGATTTTTCTTCTTTTTATGAAAAAAGGATCAATGAAGATTAAGTACGGGCTAAATAGACTGACTAATAGGATTCAACTCAGAACAAATACTAACTACTAAAAAAAGGAATATAATATAAAGAGTTGCATAATGGTATCTTCAAATCCCCCCATATCTTGGCATTAATGATACTATTCTATACTTAAAATCTCAACTAGAGGAAAACAACAGATGAAAAAAAAATTGTTATGCATTACGGTTAATGGGTTTATTTCTGTCTGCTTATTTATGGAAAACTTATTTTTTTCCTCCACTAATCCTTATAAACCAAACTCCTACATATAAATACTTTTAAAAATTTCACTAACTGATAGAGGGCATGGCATTAGAACTCCTGTGATTCTATGAAAAACCATTGTAACATAGGTGGCTTTTCTTGTGCTTAGTTAAAAAAACAACAGATTAATATTTGTTTTAAAGAGAGAATATCACACAAACTCCATTTTTTATTTCGTTTCATTTATTCACACAGACTTCCTGAGTACTTACTGTATCCAGGGCTTGGAGACAGTCAAAACGCAAAGTCTCTGCTCTCATAAATATATGTTCTATCTATAGGAAATAGAAAATAGACAAGTAATACATTTGTAAGTGAGATAATATTGCATGGTGGTGGAAGTTAAAACTAAAGTAGAAGCATAGAGTGTTGGGCAAGGGAATCCTATTTCAAATAAGGTACAAAATCCTTTTCAAGGAGGAGACAGGTGGGCAGAAACTAGAATGTTGAAAAGGAGCTGGCCACGTAAAACTTGAAGCAAAAGAAGCTTGCTTCCAGCAGGGGAACAGCAAATGTAAGGGCCAACAGGGGGCTGGCGGGTTCACTGCACAAATTATTGTTTACTATGTCTGTTGAATTCCATTTCGAATTAGAAAGGAAATTACTGCTACAATCATCAAAGCACGATTTACCCACTAAGTCAGTCAGTACCTGTCCTGAGAACAGTGATGATTTGCATTTGTTTGGCACTTTAATTTTCATACATTTTAATTCAGCAGACAATTTGCAATTTTGTGTCCGGCAAAATCTCCCTATCAGATGTAGCATACAGATGAGTAAAAGCTTCTAATTCATCATTCAAATCATTCTGGGCCCAAATCACAATCTTTTTTTTTCTCTCTTTCTCAGTAAAAGAAAGTACCCACTTCACTGCACTGGCTAAGGTCTTTTCAGGATTTGGTCCATCTTACAATTGCCCATTTCAACAAGATTTGGCTGCCCACCATCTGCAGTATGCATTTTATCATGAAAACAATGCCAGTTCCACAACATGAAACAACATAACCGTGACAGTCATGGAAGGGAGACCATATCCCCAACAATGACTAATCGAGCCTTTGTGCTGCTGTTAGAATTTTTCTTGAGAAAGATCACTTTCTAACATTAGAGCTGGAGACCATAACTCATTAACAAGAATAAGGGTCTCATTTGGTTTTGGTTAAAAAATGAGATGAGAATGTGTTTTGAAGACATGACAGGCTAAATTAGAAGGGAGAAAATGCAAATAACAACTGAAACCTGCCTTCGAAAATTTGGGGCAAGCTGTCTCTGCAGAAAAATGGAATATAACAAAGAATTAAGAATCAAAAGTTGTAATATGGTTTCTGCTATTAACTCATTAATGTTTGTACTTCTTTTCAATAGCATTATAGATGCAGAGAATGACAGTATATTTTTTAGATCATAGGTATGTTGTGACACCTAAATAATGAATAGTAAAATGTGAATGAGCCTTTGCTAAAAGAGGAGAGCATCTGCACTTACACCTTGATATTTCTGAATGGTTCAATTAATGTAAAGTAATTAAGGGAGATCTATAAAGGCATAGACTTATTACCTTCAAGGGCACACTCTTACTTAATGTAATGAATAGCAAAGTTCTTCGTAGCAGAGGTCGTGCAAGGGCCTATAATTTAGGAGTGTTTGTAATTAAGATCATTACTTATGTGAAAAGTATTATAGAGTAATTATAAACATTTGATCTTCTTAAATGCATTCAGTATTTCCTTTATAATCTTTTAACACATTTGGTTTTGCATTTGGATATACTTAGCATCGTACAAAAATAAACTCCAATGCCCATATTTCATCATTTTGAATCTCACCAATATAAGAATGTCAAACACCATTGACATTTAGAATGGCCATACTTTCAGAACTAAAATTAGGACAAATACAAGAGTTGTAAATATTGGAATTTTGAGGGCTTTAAAAATAATTCTTAATGAGTATTCTCTTTAATAGGCCCTTAACTCTCTGTAATTATTCTCCTTAATGGGCTTGAGTATTGAACAAGGCTATCCATCAAACCCCAGGACACACAACAGCCACACTTATAGTTTAGTTTTTAGGACTTTGACCTACACATTCATATTTCAGCCATGTTGATGCCCTTTCATAAATTCATATTTTTTAATATCCTGGTCCCTCTCACTAACCTTCACCCTTAACTTCTTCACCTGATGAATGCCTCCTCATTCTCTAAGTCCCAACTTAACTAGTAACAATTTCTATATGTTAAAATTAGCTTTATTGAGTACCTACTAAGTGCTAGGAATTGGGCTAAGCACTTTCCAAAAATCATCTCGTTTATTATTTACAATAAATCTGTGATATTTTCCAGATAAGAAAATTCAATAAAAGGTTAATGCGAGTGCTCTCAAACTATTTGTGATACAGGACAATTTTATTTTTATTTCCAATCCATCACTGACCAAAACTTTTTAAAAATGTAATAAAAATAAATAAGTAAAAACATGCAATGAAAAAAGCTATAAAAACACAAACCTCAATTTATTTATTATCAGATTGAATAGACATAAAATTACTCTATCAATCTGCTCCAAATGTTTCTAACTGTGCATTGTTGTGCTTTTTTCATCACTGACCGATAGCACTGGCTTCCTGAACAAACTAGTATCCAGGGGATTGTATATTAAGCAGCACGGTTCAGCAACTTGTTACTCAACTAGCAGATCAAGATTCTTTTGATTCCAAGGTTTTATTCTGCACTCTCAAGTGCCAAGGCTTCTTTGTGCACTTTAGGAATCTAGACCAAATTGCCAAAGGCCCCAGACAGAAATGCTTTTCTCAGACACCATTTCACACTAAAGTTTACCTCATTTCCTGTCCCCACTCTGACCTTTCTCTGGATGACTGAGAGTGGGAATATTAATTAAAGAATTAAGGAAATCCCACCCACTAGGGTGTGGTCCTATGACACAGCAGAACAAAATAATCCACTATGCCTGCAGTGAAGTTATTCAATTGGAGCATCAAGTTCCCAGAGTGCGTTTTATGCCCACTGGTGTTCCCAGCATTCCTGATGATCTCCGTTTCAGATTTCCTATAAATGTTTGCCTTAATGATAACACCCCCCAACTCTGAGAATTAGCAATAATCTAGAGCACTAGGCTGTTTTTAAAAGTTAACATTTCTTCCAGAAGTAACCAAATCCCCAGAGGCCAGGTTCTGTTAAAAGGTATTCAATTTATGTTTCCAAACAGAACAAATAACTTCTTAGACCTGAAACATCTGCCTGCAAGTAATTTCCCTGTCTTTCTTCTGGAAACTAAAGGGATCCAGTTTACAATTTTATCACTGGAAGGCCCATGGTGGTGGGTTTTCCCCCCAGAAAATAAACGCATGGTTTACCTTAAAGGTAAATACAAGTGTCCAAAATTAAGACAATAAAAAATGTGTAACATTACTTAAAGTTTTTTTTCCAAATCTATACTCACTAACAGTTTTTTAAAAAAATCTTAAAGTCCTGTATTAGCCAGTCGTTTTAATTCATAATTTAATACACAGTCTGTTTATTTTAGAATTTAATAACTTGCTACAAATACCAATTGCTCCCTTCCCTTGAAACAGCTGAAACCTAAAAGAAATACTAGAATATATTTCCGATCCCTTTAACAACTTTGGGGGTTCACTGTAATTTATATAACTGAATATTATCACAGGAGAAAAGTTAGTGAACAGATGCACCTAATTTGATAAAAGTCACTGGACCTGGCACTTGGAACCCTAAAGATGTATATTGAACGCTGGCCTCATGTCCGTGTTATGACACATTTGCAGTGATACAAAAAGCTTTATTCTAAAGTCAACTTTAAAAACGATTATGCTGGAAACAAATTATTGTGTTGGTGGCCTCTACGTAAGTGTGTAACATTCTAAAATGTGGTAGCATTTTCACTTATAGAGGTTACTACCACAAACATCTTTAAATGTTCTAGAATATTCGTCAGCATTGTTATTTTAATTACATATTCTGCCACCTGATTATGTACAAAATGGTAGCATAAACTTTTGCATTTCTTTTTTTCTTTCCAGACTACTACCTCATGAAATTTAAGTAATTCACTCTATTCATAAGTGGTCATCTCTCAGTTACCTGGGATGGATTTTCTAATTTGCAGATTATCCATTCTTTTTATTTTTCTATTCTGCTCTGTGTCCTTTGCCACTTCAGTAATTGATTAATGTTTGCAGAGATCTAGTGGGAAGTAGGGAAAAATGAAATCAATTCTGCCACTTATTAGAAACTCTGATAAAAGTTACTAAAGAAGCCAATGGCTACAGTAAGATTTCTCTAGGCAATCCCACTACCATCTTTAGTGTGGAGAATCAAGAGCTCTCCGAATCCTGCAACCCAGCAGTTTACAATTGTCTGACCACAGCTTTCAATCTTCTGGTTCATTATAAGGAACTCTCTTTTCTGTAGATATGCTTATTTAGATATTTATCTTGCATATTCCCCTCTTTCAAGAGAGTAGATTTTCACTCTTGTATAGCAAAGATTTTTTAGTATTTCTTTTAAACATTTTACCAGGGCCTCAGAAAACTTGCATCTATATTGTATTAGCTTGGACTTTTTAGTTGAAAATAACAGAACTCAACTTGAGATAGTTAAAGTAATAGGAGGTCCGTCTGGAAAATATCCAGCCATGTAATATGAAAAATAGAGACATTTATTGAAGAAGATACAAGAAACATTGCACATAGAACAATGACGCCTCGGTTGCCTTCAAAGAAGGCACCTTGGAACCTCACATGGTTCTCCCAGCGTCTCTTAACCTAACCTATACACGTTCAACAGTCTCGGGTGTTCTGCTTGTTGCAGGCCTTCCAGAACATGGATCACTTTCAACGGATTCTTGACCATCTTTGAAGTGTGTGCCACACTTTTATTTGTGCTGCACTCATTGCACCGTCCCCGAAAGCCTTCTGAATCATCCGAATAGTTTCTGCGGAGGAATGTTCAAGCTTAACACAAAATTTGATGCAGATTCGTTGCTCTGCTCATTCAGTCATTTTGAATGCAGTGGGCACACAGCACACACGCTCACTCAACGGTGTCTAGCGCCCCACTGACGAGTACAGTGAGTCGTCATTGTTCACTCGTGTGCATTCCAGTCCACTCTCCTTGGCTGCCAGGTTACATTGATGTCGCACCAACTGCTCTTGTTATATTAATGATGGCTGGATACTTTCTGGACAGATCTTGGTATATATTTAGAAATGTAGCTAGACTCATTTCTAAATATCTTTGTTGTAAGTTGTATTTAAGTGACTGAGTTTTCATCCATGCTAGGAATATGTGCATCTTTAAGACCTTGCCCACAGATCTCCCCACATGCTGCTCCAAGCTGTTTCCCTATCCGCTGGCCTGATACAGACAATGACAAGGTATAGGGCCAGGGGCATCAGAGAGGGACACAGCCCAGAGGAGAGGTATTCTGGCTATTTGAGCAACTGTCCTGGATTGTACCATGAGATTTCAAAATCTATTTGTTACTACAGTTTATTCTCTCCTAGCTAATAGAACACATTAGAGATTTACTTTATAATTTATAATTAATTTTAAAGTGAAAGGCCTTAGGTTAACCTACCTAACAGAGAAAAATAAACTAACAGAAAGTAAGAGAAATAAACTCGCAGCACATAATTGCCCATTAAAGAGAAAACTCACAACACAGCTACCCACTTTGTTTTTGTTTAATTAAAACACCTGTGGCCTAACTTCTTCTCTCAAAGTTTCATTTTCTCAGCCTTGTAGAGCCCTAAGTGGACAATAGGGGTGTGATCTCTCTGCCTCAGTTCCTCCCAGGACCAGAGTCCAAGGACTTGGATAAGCCAGCCTCACAGAGATAAGAGGGGACAAAGAAAATAAAGAACACCTACAACAGCTTCGCTGTGCTTATCTTATCAGTCTACTCAAGCAGAAAAAAAACAAAACAGAACATTTTTACCCTTTAAAAAATGGCAAGCCACTGGGCCTCACTGCCTGGAACTTCTTTCCTTCCTCTGTGTGCTGTGGCCATTCCTGCTTCTCTCTCTTCTCTTCTCTTCTCTTCTCTTCTCTTCTCTTCTCTTCTCTTCTCTTCTCTTCTCTTCTCTTCTCTTCTCTTCCCTTTTTCCTTCCTTCCTTCCTTCCTTCCTTCCTTCCTTCCTTCCTTCCTTCCTTCCTTCCCTTCCCTTCCCTTCCCTTCCCTTCCCTTCCTTTCCTTTCCTTTCCTTCTTCCTTTCTTTCTTTCTAAAATTAACTTTGTATTTCTTTCTATCCTAAACTCTGCATGAGAAATCTTTCTCTACCTGCTGTGAGCACCTGGTGAATTTCACACCCTTCAATAAGCCTGTACACTTTTTATTCTTGTGACAATCAATCAATCAGTCAATGATTTTAAAAATAGGATCTTGTTGAGCTGACTTTGTTTCCCAGAAGCTGTGCTCCACAAGCAGGGAAAACAATATTTTTAAATGACTTGTCTATAATTCATTAGTTAGGCTTTTAGAGAAGTCTTCTGTACTAGAAATGAAGTGTCTTTAAGAATCAGTCTTCCACTTCATAAGACTCAAATCTTAACCTTAAAGTATTTTTTTGGGGGGTGGGGAGCTTGGTCATATTTTAAATTTCTTCTCAGCAGAAGGATTATCAGCCCCTATTTCACACTCAAGGAGACTTAAGAGTTTTCTGTTGCTACTGCAAAAAACTGCTACAAATTTAGTGGCTTAAAATTCCAAAAATTTATATGATTTTGCAGTTTTGTAGGTCAGAAGTCTGACATGGGTCTCCTTGGGCTCAACTGAGGTGTCTGCAGGCCTGTGTTCCAATCCTTTGCTTTGCTTTTCCAGCTTCTAGAGGCTGCCCACATTGCTTGACTCAAAACTCTCTTTCTCCATATTGCTTTCCACAAAGGTTGCACTAGTTTGCAGTTCCACCAGCAGTGTATGAGCGTTCTTATCTCTCCGCATAAAGAGATACAATTAGAAGTACCATTCGATCCAGCAATCCCATTACTGGGCATCTACCCAAAAGATCAAATGATACTCTGTAAGAAAGACACCTGCACCCAAATGTTTATAGCAGCACAATTCACAATTGCAAAGATGTGGAAACAGCCCAAGTGTCCATCAATACATGAGTGGATTAATAAAATGTGGTGTATGTATACCATGGAGTACTATTCAGCTTTAAGAAACAATGGTGATGTAGCACCTCTTGTATACTCCTGGATAGAGCTGGAACGCGTTCTACTAAGTGAAGTATCCCAAGAATGGAAAAACAAGCACCACATGTATTCACCATCAAATTGGTATTAACTGATCAACACACAAGTGTACATATAAGAAAAACATCTATTGGATGTCGGGCAGGGGGGAGGGGAAGGGGGAGGGGGAGGAGGGGACGGATATATGCATACACAAAGAGTGCAATGCGCACCCTCCGAGAGATGGACATGCTT
>RJWJ010041800.1:0-13334 GCA_004363605.1 Indri indri | reverse complement strand
ACTTCAAACTCTATTACAAAGCTGTAATATTAAAATCAGCATGGTACTGGCACAAAAACAGAGCCATTGACCAGTGGAACAGAACTGAGAACCCAGACATAAAACCATCCTCATATAGCCACCTAATCTTTGACAAAGCAGACAAAAACATACACTGGGGAAAAGAATCCTTATTCAATAAATGGTGCTGGGAAAACTGCATTCCAACATTTTATGTTTACTGTTTGCATTGCATATCTTTTTTAACTCATTTATTTCAACCTTTCTGTGTCTTTATAAAGTATGTCTCTTGCAGGCAGCATATATCTGGGTCTTGTTGTCTTGTTTATGCGTTTTAAATCCATCTGATGATCTCCTCTTCTTTTTTTTTCTTTTTTTTTTTTTTTTTTTTTGAGACAGGGTCTTGCTCTGTCACCGTGGGTAGAGTGCAGTGGTGTCATCTTAGCTCACTGCAACCTCAAACATCTCGGCTCAAGCAGTCTTCGTGCCACCATACTGGGCTCATTTTTCTATTTTCAGTAGAGACGAGGTCTCACTCTTGCTCAGGCTGGTCTTGAACTCCTGAGCTCAAATAATCCTTCCACCTCGGCCTCCCAGAGTGTTAGGATTACAGGCATTGGCCACTGCACCAGGCCAGCAACCTTCTCTTCTTAATCGGAGTGTTTAACTCATTAAGGTTTAATATAATTATTGATACGTTTGTATTTGGCTCTTCTATTTTATTTTGTTTTCTATTTATTTCCTCTGTTTTTTGTAGTTCTGTATCTTTTTCCCTCAATTTAATTTGAATATATTTTACAATTAGATGTTAACTTTCCTATTGATTTTTTAAAGTATACTCTTTGCATTGATTTATTAGTGATTGTTCTATTAATAATTGCCCTCTTACAATATATATCCTTAATCTTTCACATTTATCTTGCAGTTAATGTACAATCCCATGTAAAATACGGAACTCTTGCAACACATGGGTCCATACCACCCGTCTTTTATTCTACAGTTGTTATATATAATACATCCACACAAATCATAAATCCCATAAGAAAATGTTATTTTTATTCAAACTGTTATATTGTCTTAAAAAGTTGAGAGAAAATTACATAAATAAAAATCTCATCATGATATAAACATATAACATAAAAATTGTCATCTGAATCATTTTTAAGTGTACAATACAGTAATGTTAACATTTTTCATCTTGCAAAACAGAAATTCTATACTCATTAAATGACAATTCCCCTTTTCTAGCTCCCTCCATGCCCCAGCAATGATCATTCTACTTTCTGGAGTTTGACTACTTTAGGAACCTGAGATAAGTGGAATCATGCACTAGCTGTCATTTTGTTACTAGCTTATTTCATTTAACATAACGTCCTTAATTTTCTTCCCTGTTGTAAAATACGTGTAGTAGTGCTTTGGGGGGGGGTCCATGTATTATTTCACTGTATTAATATACAACAATTTATTTCTCCATTTTATCTTATGATAATAATTATTTCTTATAAGAATAAGCCAGGTTATGCTGTTCTAATGGTAACAGAATAAATATAAACATGGCTTACATACCATGCAGGTATGATTGAACATGTATATCACTTCAAAATTTTCTGGGTAGGTTTATAAAATAATGAAGATCTTCAATGCATATCCAAATTAGTTTGAATGTTTATTAAAGCTAATTATATAATGGTTAGTTAAATGCTTATTTAACATACAACATACATGTATGTTTTAAGTGGTCAATATCATGATAGAGGTGTATTTTTCATAGGCCATGTAATTGCACCTATTGCCTACTGAGTTTCCTTAGATAATCAATTCAGGAAGTAGCTCATTGCTCATTTTACAAAATTAGAGATTAATTTTTATGTAAAATAATTATATGTTTTAGTATATGGTATAGTTTTGCTTTTTTAACATATTATTGGTCATATCATTAATTTATTTTACTTTAAATTTTCACGCAGAAACTATGTCCCATCATATGTTACTATTATATCATTTCTAAGAAAATATATTATCAAATTTATAACATACTAGGAACCCACTATTTACATACTATTTAAAACACACTAGGAACATTTTTTGTGACTCACAAAAAATAAATAGGTTAACAGCAGAGGGTGAAAGAGGGCATTACAGGCACAGGAACTAAAAAAAAAAAAAAAAACCAAATGAACAAATAAAAAAACCTGAGAACCCAGGAAAGCCCTGTGTATTTGGGTTGAAGGCAAGTGATAGTATGGGCTGAATCACTGAGAGTGTGTGGAAGGGCAAGAAGGAGGTGGTTGGAGTTGTTAAGAATGATAATCACTTGTCCTACTCTTTGGACTCTCAGTAGAGGACAAATAGAGGAATAAGACACAGGATCCTCACAGAAGGAAATCAAAATATCAGCTTTAATACTCATAAAGTTAATTGGAGGACACAGCTTAGATCTTCAGGCACAACGGGGTTTTCTAATTCCCTCATTGCTTTCCCCAGATGAATCTAACAAACCCAGGCACAAGGAGATAGGGACAAAATCCCGCCTTCCCCCCACAATGGGGGATGGGATACATGAAAGAGGATACAAATGCTTGCCCAGAGGACAGGCCAGCCCTGAAAAGAGAACCACATGGAGCCTGGGCCATTCATCTCCAGTTCAGTCTCCCAGCTTCACCAGGGAGGAGTCACTGCTCTCCCTTAAGGAGGAGAAGAGCAAAGATGTGAATAAAGAGGAAGGTTTCCTCCCATTCTTTACCTGCTGGGGCATGGAGGGTAGGTGCTCATTTAAAAGCAATCATCTGCTTTGGACCAGAGAGAATTGGCCTGTTTAAAAAGATGGGGAATCTTTTGCTCAAACTAGGTTTCTTCTTGTGAAAAACCATATAATTACTTATGTCATGAAAGCACATAGTTGCAAGTCAAATTCTTGCTTCCAAAGTTCCATAAATATAGCTCAGAACAGTTTTACTGCTGAAATATTTATTTTTTCAAATTGTCTAAAAAATGTAACTATTATAAAAAATGTGAAGAGAGCAACCTCTGAAAGACTATTTCCTTTTCAGCCCAGATGTTTCCCTATACTGGGTGATGACCTTCCCTGCTTCTGGGGACCCAGGTCGTTCTATGCAATCTCTTAGTAAATAAACAAAACGTAAGCTGTTTTAGAAGCCTGCTTTCCTGTACCATAAGTAACTTCAAGAAGAAAAAGCGTAGCTATTGTTGTGGAACAATTCACCAGCATTTCCTACTTGTAGTAACATTCTTGAATTCAGAGAAGGACAGGGCACTCCACTCTGCCATTTTTGTGTGAGGAGAGAGGGACATAGAGATAGCCAAAAGAGGTTCTAAAAAACTGATCCTACTGTCCACTAGCTAGGCCCTCTGGTACATGAGCTGTCCAGAGAAGAACAAATCCATATGATGTGGCTAGCCAGAGAGAACGCGAACTATTTTCAAAATATGTGTAGGCTGTATAGAAATCACAAGACATTGTGTAGCATCCAGGACTAGGAAAGGAGGCGCCTTTGCCACCTGCGGGCTGGAGTGGTAAGGAGAGCTGTGTGGGAGGGGCACTAGGCATGGCTGTGACTCCTGGAGGAAGGATGCAGCCCACAGCACTCCCACAGGGAGAGGCCAGAGGAATAAATACGATGCTCTCTTCTTTCCCTGCGTTGCTTGCTAAGACAGAGGGCAAGACAGCCTGCTAACGCAGTCCGTATCTGCCAGACTCCCGGGGTACAGAGCAGGATGAGAAAGTGTCGAGAATGCATTTGGACAGGCAGACAGAGGGTAATCAGCATAGTCAGAAACACACCTACAAACGAGGCCCAAATCGATAGGAAGAGTAAAATGATAAAATGTAAGCCACACAAATATCTTGGGCTTATGGGACAGGAGGGCTGGGAACAGCAATAAGACATCCAATAAGACATTTCCATGAGGGTGAAGTCTGTTAAAAAAAAAACTGCCAGTTTTTGTCAGAAAAGGAATAGGGCCAGGGCAAGTGGGACAGAGTCTGTGGTTTCAGCTCTAAATGTCTGGGAAGAGCAAAGGCAGAGGAAGCCAGGATGCACTGACAGCAAAACAGACCTCTTCCATTCCTAGGGGGAATCATTGATTTATAACTGGCAAAATCAAAATTTTACTCAACAGGTAGAGCATCAGGATAAACATAGATGTGCTCTGTTATGAATTTTGTTTATGATCATGTATCAAGAGCAGAAAATATATCCAGAAGGAGGGAAGCTCAGGATACAAAAGATAAATGACCAATTCAGATGCAATGTTTCTCTCCTCAACGGCACATCAGTAACATAGAAACACCTCACCTCTGCCAGCTGGGAGGTGTACCAGATGCTTGTCAGTACTCTACCCACATGCCCTTAGAACCTCTTCCCATTTGATGCCCACCAGGTTCAAGTAAGCTTTCACAAACTCCCAACAGCCGACATCAACTCTTATTTGCCAGAGAGTTCTACTCAGGGTGCCAGAGCCTGTGTCCCCTGCTCAGGAGAGGCCAGGAATCCTGGAAACTTATGTCCCCTGGAGCATCCCTGAACCCATGACTGATATGTATCAGGGCATAACTACTCTACATGCCTGGTCCCTGCCCAGGACAATTCTGAGGCATGTCACACAATGTCTTCAAAGACTCCATGCAGACATGAGCCAAAGTTGCCCAGTATCAGAATTTGCCTGACATTGCACACTTTCTCAGTGTTCCTCACATTCACTTCTGCATTCCTCTGTTGGATTTGCCTAGAATGCCTCCAGAGAAATCACTTTAACATGAATCTTCATCTTAGGGTCTTCTGGTGAACGCAATCCACAACCGAGGGGAAGGAAACCAATGAAGAATGTGGAAGAAGACTGCACCCAGAGGAAAAGTGGTGAAAAAAAACATTTGAGGAAAAATTTTAAACCATCACTTTTTAGAAAGAAAATATTTAGAATTCAGAACATATCATGAAAGAATTCAAAAACAAAATGCACTTTACATATCAGTACTTCTTCAACTCACAGGAAAAATCTCGAGAGTTCTCATCTCGGGAAACTGGCTGTTGAGTAGAGCGTATAGCGTGGCCGCCAGTTGGCTGAAGACAGTGGTGCATCCCAGTGGTTCTCAGAGGCTGGTTCCCAGAGCAACAGCGGAAGCATCGCTTAGGAACTCCCTAGGAATAAAAATTTTTGAGTCCTCCCCCAGACCTACTGAATGAGAAACTCTGTGACTGGAACCCAGAATCTGTATTTTAGTAAGCCCTAAAGTGATTCAGACACATACTTAAATTTGAGATGACTTGGGTAGCCCATGGTCCCAGGAAGTGAACTGAGGTACATGCACTTACCTGATCCAAAGAAAAAGAAAGCTTTTGGGTTTACCTTAGGAGAGAGAAAATGAAGGATGGTGAAAAGGAGAATATTTCAGAGATGAAGATGGTCAGCATCACGCTTATGACCACAAAATTCACCAGCTTGTGAAAAAAGTGCTGATAAAGGACAGTTTGATGAAAAGAGCTGTGCCACACACACAGTGGTTAATGATGTAGTGGTCCCAGAAAGACAGACTGACCATTGCCTCTGGGTGGTCCGTGACGCCATCAATACCTATCCCAATAAAAACAAGCGCACAGCAGAGAACAGACTGGAGGGACACAGATCCCATAGTGACCCCAGGCCACAGGTATTAAAACAGAGTGATCACTAATAACAAAGCAGCAGAAGAAAAGAGGAGAATCTTGCCCTTTAAATTACTGATGTTCCTCCCTGACATAGAGTTCATTATCATTTTAACTGAAATGACAAAGGAGGAGGTCTGAGAAGAACAAGCTGAAGACAAGCTCACCAGGATGTTGAGGAGAGACTTCAGCCAAGTTAAAGAGACCAGGCTCTAAAAATAAAGGGAGGAGTATAGGCTGGAGTTCTTGTCCATTTGTGAAACAAACACAAATAAAGTAGTCTCTGTTTAGACAATCTCTCTGGGGAGGCATCTCTGCAGGTAGGAAAGAATAACCTCTTTATAGATCAAACCAATTCCATGACTCTGAAATGAGAATTTCTGTCACTGTAACAGTAGGATATGACTAGCTTTAATTCAGAGAAGATGAGCAATGCATGAATGCCTGTCTCTTCCTGTCTCTCTCTGCACTTATCTGTGCCCTTCTAAAGTGACTACTCTCCCAGGTTTGAAAAATGCCCTGATGCAGTCAGCTCCTGTGGGAGGCCAGCAATCCAGGCTGGGCTACATAAGGTGTGCACTGAGAAACCAGTACTCACAGCAAAGACAGGGAAACAACATGTCAGAAAGGTTCAGTAGCAGCCCAGGTTGCTTAGGGACTGTATCTTGAATTAGGAATGAGAAGTGGGAAGAGACCTAGCGACATCATGATCTCTGCCTCCATTGCTTCAGTCACCCTCACCCCAGAACCCAATTAGAGGAGGAAGCAGTTCCCAAAACATTCAGTTTTCAGGCCTCCATGTTGGGAAGAAGAACATAAAGAGACACAGGATGCCACCATGCAGCCACGCTCCCTTGTCAGCTCAGCGTCAGCAGCACAGTCTTACAGCCCCCGTACTCCCACTTCCTAGAGGGAAGGTAACTGGGGTGGATGGGCGGGGGTGGGGGTGTCCTAAGTATGTATACCTCTCTTTTTCTGTTATGGCAGGAAAACTAAAGCCGACAGTATCCTAGAATCAACTCTGATCCAAACACCGCGATTTCAAATCAAGTTTGCGCCTGGCTACTCCTCTCCAATCAAAGAAAGAAAACATCGTCTGTCCATGGCACTAGGGCCATAAGACAGCATTTGA
This sequence comes from Indri indri, assembly GCA_004363605.1. Taxonomy (NCBI): domain Eukaryota; kingdom Metazoa; phylum Chordata; class Mammalia; order Primates; family Indriidae; genus Indri; species Indri indri. The sequence continues at coordinate 6,539 of RJWJ010041800.1, read as the reverse complement.
AAGGGGATTTCTTTTACATATATATAGATCAGAGAGATCCGGCTGGAAACCCAAAGAAATTTCCCTCAGGTACTTAATTAGGAGGAGTTTCTATAATAAACAAGAAAATGTAGTTTTTACAAATGGAACACACTTTGACTTCTTACACAAAATTTTACTTCTCACACAAAATTTTACTTCTCACGAGGACTTCTTATCGCAGGAGTAGAAGCAGGAGCTCCTCTTTCCAGACCCCTGGGTAGGGTACAGGGATGACTCTAAGTGGGAATGCCTACACTGGCTCCCAGCAAATGCTCAAGGACACAGTGTGTGAGCCTGGCACTTGGGTAGGGTCCTAACATGCTCAGCATGGCAAAGCCCCTTACCATATTACCTTCTTCAGTAAAATTACCTAGCAACTTTCAAAGTTACCAAAGATTTTGTGTTATCAAATAACAATGAGATCTGCCCCAAAAGGGCTTAAAACCTGTGCATGAAGGAAAGAGAAGTAAATGTCATATTACCATTGGCTCTGCAGAAGCAGTAATGTGCTGTGTAGAGACAGCAGGAAAGAATCACACATAACCATGGTGACATTTTTCTAAAGATACTTCACTTTTGGAGGCAAGAATCAGTAATGTTCTCTATTATTTTGGCTAAGGCAGAAGTTCAGTATATGAATGATTCATACTTTTATTCAATAACTATTCCATAATTCCGTAATTTCTACATTTGGAAAAGACTATAAAAATTAAATTATACCCAATTGCTATAAAAAGTTTCCTCCAAAACATGGTGTTAATTGAATGATGGTGCAATTTTTTTCTAGACTTTACCTTCTTAAATAATGCTACATATTTCTCCCATAAAAATGAAATGTGTTTAAAAATTGGAGTGGACATAACACTTTTAAATTCAGGGCAGACAACCACTAATCCGCTCTCCATTTCTATAATTTTGTCACCTCAAGAATGTTATATAAATGGGATCATACAGAATTTAATCTTTAGGACTTTCATGCAGCATAATTCTCTTGCAATTTACCCAAAGTGTTGTATGTATCAATAATTCGTTCCTTTTTTGATGAGGGAGGTGTGGCTATAAAAAGGCAACAGGCAACAGAAGGGATCCTTATGGTGGTGAAACTGTTCTGTATCTTGACTGCGTCAATGCCAATATCCTGGTCGTGATATTGCAGCACGTTACCTTTGGGAGAAACTGGGTAAAGGGTACCTAGGATCTCTGTATTGTTTTTTACAACTACATGTGAATCTGCAATTATATCAGAATAAAAAGGTTAATTAAAAATTATTAATTAATTCAGGTCAGACAGAGGGACCCCTTCCACCTGGTGGCATCATGTGTAACTAAATGTTAGGACAATAATCATGGCACATAAACAGGAGCTAACCCTGTGGCTCAAAGATGCCCTGAAAATCACACATAAAGTTCTAATTAGCATGGAAAAAAATCAGCTTTTGAAATACAAGTACATCTGGACCAAGATGTTACACTCTGACACCAGGGAACAAAGGGAAACACGGGTGAGAAACTATATATATAACATACCAAAAAAAAAAAAATAGCCACAAGACTGTAAATGTGGAAAGGAAGACTCATTCCTCTCTTTTCTTAATTTGAGGCCGAAAAAAGGAAAGAAGGAGTATCAAAGGGAATTTTTAAGGGTAAATCAGGCTTGCATATGTTTAGAGAAAGAAAAGTCAGTAAAGATGAAGAGATTAGAGGTCTAAGAAAAATGAGGAGATTTTGAGGGAATAAATCCCAAAGAAGAAAAGAATTTGATGAAATTCAACATATACTCATGTTTTTAAAATACTCATTGAATCAGGAAATAATGGTACTTCCTTAAGATGGGAAAAGATATAAATTTCAGCCAAAAGCCACCAACTCAGTTTGAAAACACCGGAGTCAAAATCAGGATGCCTACAGTCTTCTTTATTATTCAGCATATATTAAAGATATTAGAAAATACAATTTTAATGGGAAAGGAATGAGGCATAAAAATCAGAAGAGAACAAATACAACTATCTCTCTATATAGAAAACTTTTTATTATATATTTATAAAACCTGAAAGAATCAATGGAAAAACCTCTACAAATAATAACATTTATGTTACAAAGTAGAAAATTAACATACAGTAATCAATAGAGTTCATTTATACAAATAATAATCAGATCTAACAAAGATAAGACCCTCTTTACAGTAGACAAAATAAAATTCCCAAGTATTATATAAGAAGTACGCATAACATAGATGAAGAAAAATATGAAACACTTTTAAAAGATATTCAGGTAGACCCCCAAAAATGGGATGACATACCACGGTTCATGATTGGAAGCCTCAAGAGCCAAAGATACAATTTTAAGATACAATCTTACATGCATCTGTGCAGCAAATATGCCATCAGGATTTTTCCTGGAGCTAGACAGATTAATTATATAGATTATGGTTAAACTGGAATAGTCAGCAAAACCCTAAAAAAGAGGAAAAATATGTGGGAAGTTACCCTCAAGATATGAAAACATAACGAAGTTTCTATAGTTAAAGCAGTGTGGTATTGGCTTATGGATAAACTGATAGACCAATGGAACAGAATGGAAAAAAACAGAAATAGCCCGACTGCCTTTGAAATTTAGTATGTGATAAAGGCAGGAGCTCAAATATAGGGAAAAGAGGGGTTTTTTAAATATAAATAGTGATAGAACAACTGGATAGCCATATGAAAAAAGATAAAGTTGGATCCATTCCTCACATGATACATTGATTTCTAAATAGATCAGACATCCAAATGTAAAAGAATGAAATCATACAAACATTATGAAAAAATGAGTGTATTTCTTCATAACCTAAGAAAAGCTAAAACATTTCTAACTGTGATTAAAACACCAGAAACATGAAAGTTTAATAAATTTAATTTTAAAATAAATAATTTTATAGAAGTCAAAAGCCAAACTACAAATTGGGAAAAATGTATGCAATTTACACCTCAGACAAAAAAAAAAACAAAAAACTATCCCTAATATACTCCTCCAAAAATTGAGATGATCAAAATCCGAATAGTAAACCGGGGAAGAGGTGAAATAATAGTCCATATGAGAATACCAATAGTCATTAAATACATCCCCATCTTTCTCATAATAAGAGAAGCACAAAATAAAACAACACAAAAACTGTTTCTCAATTATTAGAAAATTTGAAAATTTTGAGAATATATTATCTTGGAGAGACTGTAGGAAAGTAGGCACTCCCATTTATTACTAAGCGGAATTCAAATGTCTATTCTCCCCAGAAAGATCCACCGATTCAAGAAAATCACAATCAAAATCTCAGAAATTTTTGTAGGAATTTACAAGCCTATTCTAAAAATTAATATGGAAATTCAAAGGACTTAAAACAGCCAAAACAACTTTTTAAAAGGTGCCTGAATGTAGAGGACTTACACTAACTGATTTCAAGAAGTATTTTAAAGCTATATTCTCAAAAAGGAGTGCAAAGAAAAAAAAGAAAGATAAGAAAAGGAAAAATAAAGCTATAGTAATCAAAACTGTGTGATATTAGCATCTGGATAAATAGATGAAAGGAACAGAAACAAACATAGACAAATAGGATCAATTGATGTTTAAGCTGAAAGCTATGTGCAAAAAAAAAAACCATAGAAACAACTTTGATCCATGTTTCACACTATATACAAAAATTAACTCAAAATGCGTCTGGAGCAATATGGCGGGTCTCTGGAGGCTGAGTGTCCTCCGTGGTGTCCAAGGAGGCAGAGCCGTATTCCTCCAAACCCCAGTGGTCAGACCTGCTCATGTCTTAGCATTTCTCCAGGATCGACCTGCCCCAGGATGGTGTGGAGCGCAGCACATACACCTGTCACCGATCTGACATTCTGATTCCAAGGCTGCATCTCTTCACTGGACTAGTGAGAGTGTTGTCAGTGTTTTGCTCCTGGGCCTGCTTCCAGCTGCTTATTTGAATCCTTGTTCTGCAATGGACTACTCCCTGGCTGCAGCCATTACTCTCCATGGTCACTGGGGCCTTGGACAAGTCGTTACTATGTTCATGGGGATGCATCACAGAAAGCTGCCAAGGCAGGCCTTTTGGTACTTTCGGCTTTAACCTTTGCTGGGCTTTGTTATTTCAACTATCATGATGTGGGCATCTGCAAAGCTGTTGTCATGCTGTGGAAGCTCTGACCTTTTTGACTTAATACCTTGAGAATTGATTGTATGCCTCTTTGCCTCTGCTTTGTCATGCCATTCAACTCATAAGAAGGAAGAAATAGCAGCGAAGTCCATTGGTGAACAAATAATCAAGTGGTTATTTTCAAAATTTAATCTTTGAGGAAAAGGTTTAAGAGGTAATGATTGTGTACAAGAAATTATGAGACTGAGTTCTGTATTCTGGTGAGTTAATGGAGTTGTCTCTTAATGTCTCACAAGACTCACAGTATAACTAAACATACATGAGCTTTTGCCTTTTAATCATCATTCTCTTAAAGAGAATTCAGCTTTATTACTATCAGTACATGAACAAACTTCTATACTTGTTCTGGGAATTGTGGACAAAGGGAAAGACTGTTAATTCATGAATAAAGACTTTGCAGAAAAAATAGATAGTGTTTAATTTTTGAAAACTTCCCTGTCTATTCAGTTGATACCAGCTCCTGATGGTTACATATCCTAGGGAAACTTTAAAATTAGGAAATACTGATATCTCACATTATGAATTTCTCAGTCCTATGAAGAAAAGCTTAGAGAACTTCTGAATATAGAGAAGTTCCATTTAAGGTCTAGACCCCCCTGTAGATGTATCAAAATATTGCAAATTCTAAACTGAGACTTAATCTTCTAATGTGTTTTACTTATTCTAAAATAATCTGTCCACAAAACTATAAGTAATAAATTGTTATTTTTCCACTGTGGAGATTTAATACGAAAATGTATTCTATGAAAAGAAATTTTAAAAAATGTCATATAATAAAATTATATTCTTTTTTTTTTTATTTCAGGGTATTGTGAGGGTACAAACATTATGGTTACACTTTATGTCTTCACCTCACCCAAGTGCAGGTTAAAGGCATGCCCTTCCCCCCCTACAGTGCTCCCCGTGTCCTTTAGTTGTGGATTTACACCCCCATCCCACTAATCCCAGGAGAGTATTTCTGCCATGTGATCACCCTAGTGTTGATCAGTTAGTACCAATTTGATGGCAAGTACAAGTGGAGCCCATTCTTCTGCTCTTCTGGTGCCTCACTTTGGATAATGGGCTTAAGTTTAATCCAGGAAAGTATACGAGGTTCTAGATCACTGTCGTTTCTTATGATTGAGTAATATTCCATTGTAAACTTATTCCAAATTTTAATAATCCACTCATGGATTGATGGGCACTTGGGTTGTTTCCACATCCTTGCAATAGTGAATTGTGCTACCATAAACATTAGGGTGCAGATGTCTTTATCGTAGAATGTTTTGTGCTCTTTTGGGTAGATGCCTAATAGTGCTATTGCCGGATCGAATGGTATTTCTAGTTTTAGCTCTCTGAGGTATCTCCAAATTCTTTTCCACAGAGGTTGCACTAACTTGCAGTCCCACCAGCAGTGTAAGAGTGTTCCTGTCTCTCCACATCCTCGCCAGCATTTGTTGTTTTGGGATTTTTTGATAGAGACCAATCTCACTGGGGTTAGGTGATATCTCATTGTGGTTTTGATTTGCAATTCTCTAATAATTAGAGATGTTGAGCATTTTTTTATATGTTTGCTGACCATTATTCTGTCTTGTTTTGAAAAGTTTCTGTTCATTTCCTTTGCCCATTTGTTGATGGGGTTGTTTGATTTTTTCTTATTGATTTTTTTGAGATCTAGATAGATTCTGGTTATCAGTCCTTTATCAGATGTGTAGAGAGCAAATATTTTCTCCCATTCTGTAGGCTGTCTATAGTAATAAATTGTTATTTTCCCACTGTGGAGATTTAATATGAAAATGTATTCTATGAAAAGAAATTTTAAAAAATGTTGTATAATAAAAATATATTCTACTCAAAAAAAAAAATTAACTCAAAATGGATTGTAGACCCAAATGTAAAAACCTATAACACTTCCATAATAAAACCTAGAAGAAAATCTTTTTGATATTTTTAAGCAAAATATTCTTGATATGACAAAACTACAATTGATGAAAGAAAAAGTGATAAATTGGACTTCATTAAAATTTAAAACTTTTGTTAATAGAATGAGGAGACAAGCCACGAGCTGTTTGAAAATTGCATATTTGATAAAGGACTTCAATCCAGAGTATATAAAGAATCTTCAGGCCTCAATAATAAGAAATAAAAAACCTCGCTTAAATATTGGGAAAATGATTTGAATAAACACTTCACCAAAGAAGATTTACGGATGGCAAGCGACCACATGAAAAGATGCTCGTCAGCATTCGTCATTAGGAATTGCAAATTAAAACCACAATGAGATACCACTACACACCAACTAGAATGTCTTCGATTAAAAAGTAGATCATCCTCAAGTGTTGGTAAGAATGTA
>RJWJ010041799.1:0-13346 GCA_004363605.1 Indri indri | reverse complement strand
GATGTTAAGATAAATAGCATATTCTCAGTACAAGAAAGTAGGTATTTTTATAAAGGAGACATTTGAATAATTTTTGTCTTTAAAAAATCCTTGAACCATTAACAAAAAAGATAATGTTACCTTCATTGACATTTCACGTTTAATTTCCAAGAAATGACTGAAGCTAAAGGATAATAATAATCTCCCAATGCATTTTTTTTCTAGTAGAAAGAGAAAAATGGTATTGCCTAGACAGGGCAGAAATAAAACCAGAAGTGAAAACGAAAACAAAACGAAATGTTCACAATAGCACAGCAAGATGGATGAGTACAGGCTGAACTGGAGATTCCCGAGATGCACCGGGCAAGCTCCCCGCTTTTTTGGGCGGGTGTGCACCCCGCGACTTGGGGAGGCTGGCACCTTGTGCTTGCATCGGATGTTTGCTGACCGGGAGGCGGCCGGGTCGCTGCTAGGAAAGCGGGAGACGGAAGTGAGAAACCTGAGCTGTTGCCGCCATTCCGATGTGACTCCAACCTGGCAGGTGTCTTCAGCAACCTTTGGATTTGAATTCATTGAGGGAGTTACCTCGGATTCTGTCCTTGAGGCTTCCTTTCTAGCATTTATCTGCTTTCTGTTATGTTTGAAATTATCGTTCCAACCGTCTGTGCCTTCTCCTCTCCCTGCCTTTGGTTAAGCGCTTAGCATTCTTGAGTTCCATCCCATCCCCCTCGGCGCGGTTCCCTTCCATGGGGAGTTTCATTGTTTCTCTGTGTTCACCACAACGTAGCTACTTTTCAACACACATCATGGTGATTGTTTTCAAACCATTTTGAATTTCTTTACAAAGGAAAATGTCATGAAAATACCATATCGTTTTATTTTTGCTGCAATAAACATGTATGTCATCTGCTGTCTTCCCCAATTGTACTGATCTCGTAATTCCATCAGGACAGGAAATCTGACATGATTTGTGCCATCAGTGCCCATAAATGTCAGGGCTGCTCCCACGGCGGCTTCCCTGTTTCCCAGGCTCCAGGTAGAGGCTGAGAAACGCCGTTCCAAACCGGCGTACACGGCAGGGATTTATTTCAAACTATCTCCTGCTATCCTGCAGCTACAGGAGCAGATAGCAGCCCCCTTTTGAGGGCTTGTTTTAAGATTTGCTTCCTGATATACCTGCTTTTATCTTAAGGTCAGCATTATTTTTCTTTAAAGATGTTAATGGAGGCTTCTTATTCTCAGTTTCTTTTGCATTTTAAGTTGATATAATTAGCGCACTCTCCCCGTTAATGATCTCTGCGTAGCCGTCTCCCCTGCATCCAGAGCTCTGAAAACATGCATTAGTCGCATAAACCCACTTACTAACTTCATAGTTTGGGGAAGGGTACCCCATGTCTACAGTGGGGAAGATACTACCTCATTAAAAGGACTGAATGATAGTTCCCCACCCACACTACACACTCACACACTATTCCACCTTCATTAAGATGGTGTGTGTTTTCTACGGATAGTTTTGGTGAAAGATCCATTGCTTTGGTGTTAGAGATCTAGCCATACCGGATCTCTCCTCTTCAGTGTTCTCTAGCATAAAACTCTCTTGCAGAAAGCGTTACATAAAACCTGACTCTCTGTAAGAGTGGCCATGACTTGCAGTTGCTAATGTGTCTAAATCACTAAATTGTGTTTCTCTTTCTGAGATGCATTAGAAATCTCTCATGTGTGGTATAACTCTCTGGTGCCCAAGCCCTGGGCCGTGGACTGGTGCTGTCTGTGGCCTGTTAGGACCCGGGCCGCACAGCAGGAGGTGAGCAGCAGGACAGTGAGGGAAGCTTCCTCTGTATTCACAGCCGTCCCCAACGCTCGCATCACGGCCTGAGCTCCGCCTCCTGTCAGGTCAGCGGCGGCATCAGTTGCAGGAAAACAAGCTCGGGGCTCCCACTGGTTCTGCATGATGGTGAGTTGCACGTGGGCTTTGCCGCGGTGCTGTGCGGGCAGCCTGGCTGCTGCGGTTGGACGCAGGAGAACCGTGGGGACGCCTGGTCGTGTGGAACAGCATGTGCTCAGTGCAGGGACACGTCTGCACATGGGACCGTGAGTCACAGACAGAAGGAGCCACGGGAAACTGGGGGGCGAGGGGAGCTGGGGAGGGCCCGAGGAAGTCCCGGAGGGTTGCGCCGGGTGGGTGTCCGACCGCATGTGGCTTTTCTTCAGAAGGGCAACATTTCTTTCCATCCATCCCATGGAAAAAATCGTACAGCTCCGAATGGAAACATGCAGGGAGACCAGGCAGCACCGTCCTCAGGAAACCGCAGCCCGGCTCCAGCCCCAAACGCATCATTCCTAACGCAGCACGGAGGGCTTCCCCCTGCTGCCTTCGCTTCCCTGCTGAGTAACGAGGGGCAGCCGTGTTGTGGGGGACGTGCCCAGGCGTCCCAAGGCTCCGGCTGACCTGGGTGAGGTTCCCGAACCTTCGTACGTCATTTCTGCACGTTCAGGTTGAGGTAGGCCCGTGCGGCTGTGGATCGTTAAGCTCCTTGTGTCTCTGAAATTCCAACGGTTTTCTCTCCTGGGAACTAAGCGTTACTGGAGGATCTCGGAATAATTCCAGAGTGGCCCAGGATGTTACACTCCCAGCCCCAGCCTCCCCCTGTTCCCAGCCCGAAATGACAGGCAGGCGCCGCCGCGGTGGGGGCAGCGGGGGTCCGTTGTAGCAACATCAAGCGATGGTAGAACAAGAATTCGGATTCCAGTCCGAGCGGAAAACGGTCACTTCTGCACATCCCCTGAAAATGTCCTCTGCTAAAGACACTCAACACTTTAAAAATTCCATGAACTTTTACTATTTCTAAAAATATCATGGCAGCTTCACCGCTAAATAGGGCTTCTCTTCCAACGATGAGTCAAACGCCTTTTGCGCCGAGGGCTCTGGATGCCCGAGGAGCCAAGCCGTTTCTCGAATGGACTTATTTGTGGTGAAGATATTTCTCCATGTCGCTGCCCTGGCAGAGGTCATTTCTAAGAAATTTCTAATTTCCCTGGAGTCAAACGAATGCTTCAAAGTCCAAGAGGAAAGATTTTTTACTCCAGAGCACCTTCTAACTCCTTCTTAAAACTGGCTTTTTTCCTTGGAGATCAAATTTCGCTCTATCCCACCTCAAATCTTTCCTTTTTTCCACCTCTAGTCGTGCTTTTTTAACTGATGCAAACTGTGAGTAACAGCACAAAACCACGAGACTCATGTTTATCCTTTTAAAACACTTGTAAGTTCTGTTGTTTCCATTTCTTCATATCCCACCAACTACGGTGTAATTTTTCTCAAAAAAAAGTCTGTCCTCAAACACCACAAAGACATACTTAAATGTATCATTATTATTAATTTCCTTCTTGCACTGATAAATGTTTCTTCATGCCAAGGAGGGCTGCGGTCCAGACTCCCAGCTTGTGGACAGAGGGCCTGTTACATGTCACACGCTCAGTTTCTGTCATCCGCATCCAGCGGGTCAGGATGAAATAACTTTTGGTTTACAGTCTTTTGGGAATCTGAAGACAGTTAATGCTGCTGTTTAGATCAAAATGTGAAATGTCGTGAAAAGCAGTAACAACACGTTACAGTAAACGCAGAAATAAATGCATATGAAGACGTTCTTTTCATTTTCAAAGGATTATTTAATAATTTAGTTCCCAGCTGGTCGACTAACCGGGACCGGTGAGACCTCAGACCCATTTTAGAAGCAGCTGCAGGCATAAATTATACATGGAGACAAACAAAAAATAAACGGTTTTATTTCCTTTTTCTCACGCCACTTTTGCCGAAAGATAGGGTCTACCCGAGCGCCACAAACAAACGCAAAATAAATTAAAGGGACATTTACTTTGAAACACTCGGTGGCTCTTCAGGGTTGTTGGTTTATTTCTCTCTCCCCCCGACATGAGTGTGAACCTCATCCTCCCTTCCTCACAGCCCAAGTTAACTAAAGGGAAAAATGATAAACAAAACAAAACAAAACAGAAACACAGACTCTAGGAGGATCTGCCTGATCACGTAGGAGCGGCCCCAGGGCACCATCGGTCTTCCCTGTTAGAGTTGTTGGCAGAAGGATCTGTGCCCTTCGCCTGGGCTTTCTGGGGTTTGGTTTTCCCATCTTGGAAAGGAAGGTGGAGCCTGCGGCTTCCCCCGTTCTGTGCTCTGATTCCAAGTACGAGCACTCACCGAAAGCCTCTTTTTCTTTGATTTCTCCGTTTGGAAATTCATGTCCCTGAATCATCCTGTGGGTTTTTCCGTTGTTTTTTCTTCCCCCTCCTTAAGTGGGCTGACGTTTGAATGTGCAAGTGTATCATCAACAGGCAGAGAAGCGTATGTGTTCCTTAATTTTTTTTTTATTTTTTGCATACAGAATTTATTTTCTTCTGAATACAAATGATTTCTTCACTCCACCTTGTGAGCCACTTGGTCTATGGAATCAGGATATTCTATTTATAGGCAGCGAGAGGAGAAAGTTAGGACGAAGACAAGTGCATGGTCGCAGTTCGTCCCGCGGGAGAGCCAGGGCCGGGAGCGCACGGCGGCAGAGCGCTCGCCATGAATGCAAATGACTAGCGTCTGCGCGTGATTTATACAGTGGTCACAGAAATCAAGTGGCAGGAATTTTAAATGGTGACAGTTTCTAAGCAGTGCCCTACAAGTAATTATGGTGGCTTTATCACTGTGATAAAATTCTATCACGGTGCCGACGTGACTTTTTGGGACATTCACTCCCAGGTGACCCCGATAACTTGCAGACCGCAGCGGCCTCCAGCTGGGGGTGACGCCAGGCCCCCAGCCCAGGTGCCGCACATCAGGAGCTCAGTGCTCCTTCCCTGGGGAGACCGGACTGGCCCGTGACATATGGAGTGTGGTCACCGTGATGTCGGTGACTTCATCAAACCCACTCAAGGTCAGACCAACCCAGGCATCGAAGCCAACCACAGTGCAGAGGGCCCGGAGGAGAGTTTCGTAAGCATGAATCAGGAAGTGATTTTGTTGGACCAGGAGGGGCCAGGAGGCCTCCCTTTCTTTCTTTGACAAATAGTCCTCCCGGGCCGTGGTGTCTGTGGCCGTCGGATGGACCAGTTTATGATCACAAGAAAAACAAATGAACTAAGAACAGAATAGCAGACACATTCCCAAGGCGAGAGGAAGAGGATTCGGTACAACTTGGCTGGTTTCGGGGCTGGGTTTGGGGTTCACTGCCCGACTCCCCGGTCCTTGCTGCCTGTTTTCTTCTGAAGCGTCTTACCGTCTCTTAGAGGTTTTCTAGCTTGCCTCTCCCTGTGGGTTCCAAGATAACAGCAGGAAGCTCTATTTTAAAAATAACCAACTGTTACAGTTACAGTGATTAAAAACACCATCACCATAAACCAGCTCTTGCCAGATCTGGCTCCAGGTCACTCGTGGGAGTTAAGATAGACCTGTTTTCTCCTGTCACAGGGAGCAGGCGGCACAACGCAGGGTTTGCAGAGCTCGCAGGTGTTCCGGGGCCTCTCTCTTGCTCCCGCTTCCCTCCCCTGGCTCCTACCTGAAGCCCCAGCCCTCGGGAAGGGCTCTGCAGACGCCCCTCACTCCCCCCTGGTCCGGCCTGCATCCCGGAGAAAGTCTCAGCGGGGAACTGGGGAGGACATTCAAAACCTAAAAGCATGAATGCTGAAAACAGAGCCAAACAGGAATCATTGCTACCTATTTTGTATTTAGGGCAGACATTGCTGGATCCCGAGGGTGTGTGAATTCAGTGCAGAGAAGAGTGAGTTAGAGACGGTCCCCTCCGTTCAGTCACCATTGACTGTGTGTGACCAAGGCTCCAGGCCGGAGCTCCTCTCGCACGGGAGCTGGTGGCGCAGGCGTTTAGGAAAGTCAGCGTTTGCTCGAGACTTCGTTGGCTTTCAGTGTCAATGATGTCTTAAGAACCTATTTTTCTGAATAGTATTTAAAAATTAGGAGTACCTAGTTTAGTACTCAGTGGGATGTTAACCTCACACATCTGACTTGCCACACTCAACACTCACCTGATGCCTTTATCCAGGGAATTCCTGTCAAGACCGGAGTCCAGGGTGTGAACCGTGATGCTGCCTCTTCACCAGACGGCCACTGGCCATGAGGGTGGTGCATCTGAGCCCGGTGACAACACTCCACACTGGCCCCTTCACGCCGCGGGGGACAGCACAGCAGTCGGTCGACAGGAGTGAGGGGTCGGAAATCAGAACACTGGGCTCGTTAGTTCCACCGTGAGCTCAGGGTTTTTTAGCTCGATTGTAAATATATACCAAATTTTGTTTGTACCCTCACAATACCCTGGAATGAAATAAAAAAAAACTGTAGCTCGAGAGATCGATCAATCCGCCCGTCATCGTCCCGTATTATGTGTTAGGGACACAGTCCGCTGGCTGCAGTTAGTGTTCAGGCTCCGTGAATACAGTCAAATCATTTTACTTTCTCTACTAGATTTTGATGCATTTACTAAATAGCGACGTGTCATGTAAACATGACCCTAATTCAGTAAATGCACCAGTAAATTCTGTTGCTTGAGAATGAGATCTACACAGGCGTGACTCAAAGTCATCCATTTTTAGTTTGAAAATACACAGGGACGTCAAGCTCACTGCCCCCAAAGCCTTGGGACACTTTGGTGGTTAAGACGCTCTTTCCCACGCGGAGTGATGATCCTCTTCCGGAGAGCTCCGTCCCTTCGGTGACTTAGGGTATCAGTCTGCCTCTCCTCCACCTGCATCCTCTAAAATATCCGAATGAAGTGATTAGGTCACCCCTCTAAGCCTGTCCATTCCTGTGTGACGCATCCTCCTGTCCTCTCTGATATTAGCTGTGCAAACGAGTTTCCAGATCTTTCCCCATGATGGCTAATTCCCGAGCAGATGCTCGTGTGCTGGCGGTTTCTACCAGGGACCTGGGATATTCAGGACACAATGCTTCATACGACTTCAGATAAATTCCTGCACATAAAATGTGCACACTCATTCATGTGTAAGAGCCCCCACCCCTGAGTCAGACATGCAGTCTGACATCGTCAGGTGGTAGAAAAAGCTACGGGTTTCTATTTCTTCACATGGCGTGGACTCTGCATTGACTCTTGTTTGAGGCAACGTCACTCTCAGCCTTTATTTTTTAATTCTCTTCCTCCAGACCTCTGTCTGTCTCTGTCCCTTGAATGTGCACAGGTGAGGACGCAGCTGTCCCTCCCCCCTGTGCAAACTGCACCTGCGGTTCCCTCGTCTCTGCTTCCACGGGTAGCGGCTTGCGGGGCACTGTCACCCACAATTATATCTTAGCGTGAAGGAGGAATTTGCATCCTATCTACAGGAATAGTGTGTGCTCGTGCACATGCATGTATGTGTGTGCAGTGTATGTATGTGTGTATATGTTTGCATGTATGTATATGCATGTATGTGTGTTGCATGTGTATGCATCTTATACATTGTTTCTAAAGATATTCATTTGTCATTTGGACAATTGTATTCCCAAATACCCTCAGGTCTCCCACTGCTCAGGATGATGAAACAATGAAACAACCAAGTCCCTTCCCAACCTATCAGCTCCGTTTGCACCTACCTTTTCTCTGTGTAACGTTGTTCATGCACACACAGCATGCACTGCTGTGAAAACAATAGCTTCTGTTGTAGAAGCTTACGATGGATAAACCTTTGATGTACACTGGTAAGCTATTCTAATCTTCAACTCCTTTAATATTCTCTTCTCTTGGAAAGCTGCGCGATTGATCTCAGCAAATCTTAGATCTGAGCAAATCTTGGATTTACTACTGGAATAAATTGATACGCATCTTTTTAAGGATACTTGTAATACTATTAATGCTTTAGTACTACCGGAAACTCATTGGCAGTGTCCAAAATGTGCCATTTATTTGCATCTAGAGGCTTGCTAGTTGGGTGTGGGACGTGTTTCTCCTTGTTTGGGACTTCCGGCAGAATTGCAATTATTCTACAGGAAAGAGGCCCATGATCTAATTCTGTACGAAACAGGGACCTGCTTAAGTTCGCGCCCTGAGCGTTGAAGGGGGGTCATCCCATGTGACAGGACAGTGAACCGACTGTCCGGCATGCTTGGGAACTATGTCGGTTGTTCTTCCTGTCAGACCGGAGTGGATTTGGATGGGGACACGGTGGGCAGCTGTGTCTATGTCAAGCGGGTGATCCTGTCTCTGTCTCTCTCCTGCGTGCACTGTCTTACTGCTCTGTGGAGGTGTGACTGGATCCCAGAGCAACCCTGCCCGGCCCCACGCCCTGTGGCACCTGCTTCACCTCCTGGTCTCCTGCAGGTGAACTCGGTAATCACCGTCCTCCTCCTGGGGCCCGAGGCTGGGACAGAGGCCACTGTCTGTGAGGGGAGGTGGCCGCTCCAGGCTGAGCTCCCCAGCCGGGTCCCGCTCACCACCTACACTTTTGGAACAGACTCAAGCTTTCCCCCTGCGCGGAGACCGCGTGTGCTTCCTGTCCTGTCAGGCATGGTATTTAGTTCACCAAATTGCCCTGAAATGGGACCAGCCCGTAGACGGGACAACAGGTCTGGCTGTGACGTGGTGCACCCCGAAACAGAAAAGAAAGCGGGCCCGGCAGGAAGGATGACGTCCCTGTGGGTCTGAGGTGTGCCCAGCCGCAAGGACCAAATAGGCAGAGTCTTCCCCTTCATGTTGTGCGGCCCCCGGGGGGGCGGGGGGGGGAGTGCGTGGGAGTTGCTACCGTGGCTCACCCATCGTCCGTTTCTCCAACATCAGCGGGACAGAAACTGCACCAGCATATCCTGACCACAAGCTCCTTTGCTCCCCGGAAGCTCATGAACTCCTGCTGCCGCCTCCGTGGTTCAAGGTACCACATCCGAACAGGCGACGGCCGTGCGCAGGGTTTATCTCCTCGCTAATTAAAAGGGGGCTGGTAGGGAGGAAAACCAGTTGGCCAAAACTGGTCTGAACACAACCAGCCAACACATTTCTTCTTCACATCACTGAGGACTCAAGAAACAGGGAAGCCGGTGGGAAAACACGCTTATTGATGAATTCTCTGTTTCCTTGGGACGCGTCTGCACATACCTGCTAACGTTTATAACGCGGGTCCGGCAGCTGCTTCCCAGGGGCCTCCGTGGGTGACGCCCTGCAGTCTCACCTTCCTGTCCTCCGGGCTCCATCCCCACGAGTGGCACCACCCACAGCTCACCTCGACCTCAGAGCTCACTCAGGGACAGGATGGAGCTCAACTCTGCTCAAATCATAGAGAAACGGGCCCAGGAACATCCTTTGTAATGGAGGAAGGGCTGCAGCATTTCAGGGGGGCCATGGATCGTGGGCTCCAGGATGCTCGGGGTTTGTTAGGATGTGTCCCCTTCCTGGGGCTTCGCCACACCTGTCCTGTACTGCCCTAGGACCCGGGCCTGTGACCAAATGCCGTGCCAGCCAGTCCCCGGAGCAGAAGCCCATGTGGCCCTCAGCCACCCCTGAACCCCTACTTTATACCTGTTTATCTGGACGTTTCTGATACTGAATTTGGTCTACAGAACATGATTGAATATTCATTTCTCTGCAGGAATATGAACTTCACATGAGTTAAACATGAATTCTTTCTCCTTACATTGGGAGCGCTTTGAAGATACTATATTTTATTCATTGCATGGCGCCTTACCTTGTAATGAACTGCTTATATGCATTATCCAAATATGCAATGAAGTTCTGAGGCCTTCATCTATTTATGTTTTTAATTCCAGGCCTTTAATGTAGGTCCTGCTGTGTAATCACTCATTACATTTTGCCAAATGGAAATTAGAATCGATGAGCGTTGTTCTGTTCTCTCTTAACTCCTCTGCACGAAATTGCTTGCATTCCTAGTCTTGTCATACGCAGGGTCTAGTTCCAAATGCCTATCCTGTGCTGCTTAGACCTCCCAGCAGCCCTGGGAGGAAGAACCTACAATTGTTCCCATTTTACAGATAAGAAAGTAGAGCCCAGGAGGTCACCTGCCAATACGTGCAGAGCTGGGATTCCAATCCAGACAGTCTGGGACATGGACCTACCACTGCACCTCTCACACTTTTTCACAATTAGGGTTTCCCTTCCTCTTTATGTATCAAAATCTCCCAGAGACAATGGGTAAATGGTGTAGTGAAGATGACTTAGAGCCTGTAACACGTAAGATTAAGTATAGATCCACGTACCCATCTGTTAGGATAATACAGAATTTCCGGTTCCTTTAAGACCCTCCAGAGATAGCTGTAGGAACAAACAAAACAACTTCTGTTGAAAACACAGAAATCCTTAGAACTGAAAACATTCCCATAAAGAAAATAAAATATGACACATAGAACACCTTAACCGTGAAGCAGGAACAACTTAAACGATAGCAACATTTCTAGACTGAAATACTTGCCATCATCTGTGTGCCATTGCATCTGCCCAAGTTCTTACACTTTTTTGAGTTGCTCCCAAGATAATTTCAAACTGACACTTTGAAACTTCAAAACCGAATTCTCTCTTGGCTTACAAAATTCCACTCTTCTTAGTCAAAATGAGAAGCATCACATTTGTGTCAGTTATATATTTAGGGACAAAATAGAATTTGAAAAAAAAAATTTAAGATGCTTTGAAAAATTATGCTCTCATGTTGATGCAGTACAATGTTTTGAACTTTATATTTCCAGCACTGAATTATTTAACTTAATCCTCAATTTTAGGATTGACACTGCCGGGCATTTCTGTAATTTAATTCCCAGTGTGTTCTAGATCCATTATTCTAATTTCTGAGCTCATGCCTACCAAATTACTTTTCTTCATGATATTTTACCAATATTTTAATACCTCGTTGAACTTGACCTTGGAGAGAAGCCGTTTCCCAGCATTTCTGCTGTATTTGCGTATTACCGTTTTCCCAGCCCCAGTCTCGGGCGAGCCCGAGGTCAACTTCATAATAATCTGGTGTCCATCAGTGCCTGACGCTGTGCTGGGCACGGACTGGACCCGACGCTTGTCTGGTTTCCAGAAACTGCAGACGCGACCTGGTGCAGTTACTGGGTTACAGTCTCCAGCCCGACACAGTGCCAGGCTGCCTCCCTTGTCAATATCTCCTCTCTTTCCCCATTTGGGTCCAAAAAGCCTTAAATTCCAACTCTGTGGTTTCCCTCTGAGAGCTGATGAGTCTCAGTAAACGCCAGGCACCATTTGGCCCTTTGCACATACTGACCCATAAAATCCTTCCTGCACCCCCAGAGGTCTGACTGACTGTCCACCTCTTTGGAGATGGGGAAACCAAGGCACAGTGAGAGCTGCCAGCTTCCCCGACCACACAGCCGGTAAACAGCAGAGCAAGACAGAGCCCAGGGACCATAGACCCTTGAGGTGGCGGCGGCGGCAGCTTCTGCACAGCCGTGTTTGTTTGTGTGTTTGCCGTTTGCGGTTTGCTGTGCATTAGGTGTTCAGCCTGTTTTACGAGGGGCTCACAACCCCTTTACAGGGGTCCCGATCCTGACGTCTATCAGGTCACATGTGGTCCTGGTGTGTCTCTGAGCTGTTTTCAACCCCATTCAGGGCTGTCCGCATGTGCAATCCCATGATCTCACTCCCAACAGCCCTGTGCCCTGGGCGAGTGCCCCCTGGAATTGCAAAGGGGACACACATACGATTTGCCATGATGATTATTATTATAGAGTAATGTCAAAGCAAAGGCATCAAGACACTGTTTTTCATGTTTATTATTATTATACATCAAAGACATGGTGCTTTGCTTGCATGTTCATTGAATGGTTCCATAAATATTTATAGATTAGATCATTGGATCCTCAGGGAAGTGGATTCTGATTAAACAGCGGAGTATTATAAGAGAAATGGTATAACTTCTGAGCATTGTTTTCTATTTAGAAAAAAAGAAACAGACGCAAATTTGGTCAACAAACATAATAAAATGATATGTTTTTTTATTAACCAAATGATACTTGAACTACGAAACCCTCAAGGCACTATGAGTTTGTGCAAACACGTGAGTAAGATTTTTAACTCTCTGATTGCATAAAATGTCTTCTTACTCCTGTGATCCTAGAGCCTCTCTCGGAATCTCCAGCTGTGGGCTGTAGGTGTGGCAGAACCTGAATTCACGCACCTGCGCTCCCACGTGGAGGGGAGGTCAGATCAGGTCAGAGCCAAGGCCCCCCAGTAAGTTCTTAGTGGAGAGCTGCGGAAAACTGGTCCCCCTGCAGGGCCCCTCTGGCTCCAGGGGCCAGCCTGCAGCCGGGCCCAGGGTAGCCCGTCCACCCTGCCCCTCGTCACTCCTGGTCCCCTGGCCCCGTCAGAGCTGCGTTCCACCGTCAGGACAGAAGGGCATGGCAATTTTCCCAAACTTGCCGGAACTTCCCGGAATACACTTAAAGCCATCGCTCTGCTCTTGTTAGTGTGCATTCATTCGAGGCTTCTGTGTCAGAGCTGGAATCCGTGAGTCACACTTGGGGAGATTTTGCTGGAGGAGAGGGCCCTGTGCTTTCCCAGCACTTCCTAGAATTACGCTTTAAGCCGAATGCAGGTGCTGACGTCGGAGAGACCAGAGGCTTAACCCACTCTGACTTCTCTGACACGTTCACATACGCTTGGGAACCTCAAACCCGGCGCGTGCAAGGTGCAACTGACTTTCCCAGACAGCTCGGGGTGGGGGACAGGGGTCTCCCATCTCCTGGAAATACCAGGACACGGGAGATTGGAGCGGAAGACCCACACGAAGCTTCCTGGTGGCTTAAAAATGTTTGGGGGGGGGCGGGGATCACAGGTCCTTTAAGATCCCAGGAAACCCGCATGTTCTCTGCTGACTTCCCTAGACAGAGCATTCTGGAAATCAAGCCAGAGCACACGCAGGCCCTCCGGCGCCCGGTGCCCTGGCTGGCTGTGGGGCTCAGGAGCCCGGTGTGGGCGTCTGTGGAGACGCTCAGAGAGGAAATAGAAATCACGCGTGTCAGGAATCCGCGGGCGCGCGTGCAGCCTGGGTCCCCCTCGCCGTGGGAATGTGCGTAAGCCGGGCCTGTGTTTACGGGTACCGCCGTGAACGGGCTGCCCACCCAGCATGCCCAGGTCATTAAAAACACTTTAAAACTTTAATTGTTAGTGACTACATAATATTTTATCCTAACGATATACCAGAATTATTGTTGTTCTCTTAGTGTCGAACAGTTCCGACGTGAACAGTTCTGTGTAACCAGAGCAAACATTGGCCACAAATCTTCACAGGTGAGTCCCGTTGACATTATTCACTAGGACAGAGTCCCAGGGATGGGGTTACCAAGTCGAGGGGCCCGGGTCCTCTTAAGTCCACTGTTATGAACCGAAACATCACTTTCTTGGTAT
>RJWJ010041798.1:0-13331 GCA_004363605.1 Indri indri | reverse complement strand
GAGGCCCTTTTGCTCCAAGAGCCGTGGTTGTTAACCTCCCTCCATCCACACCTAAAATCTGGGCCATTCCACAGAGACAATTACGTGGCCTTTACCATCCCGGGAGCTGTTGACTGCTTAGAAACCCCTGGCCCTCCTTGTCCTGAAGCTGCCAATTTCCTCATCAGTATTTTATTTGTCTGTTTTGCTCATTTTTAAGCTGGTGGCAATTGCTATTTAAATTGTTTTGTAAAGTGTCTTTGCATTTACAATGCCGGCTGTCAGCAGCCCCACAATAGGAAATGAGATTTGGCATCAAAGGCAAAGACGCTACTAAAATACATTTTAATAAATATGTAAATCAATTAATCAATCACCCATCCAGGGAAGGAGCTTCGGGAACACACACAGGCTGGCTGAGGGAGGGAAGCTGGAGAGAATGCGGGGTCCAAGGTGGCAGAGGAGGCTCTGTGGGCATTGAGGCTCTGTGCCCAGGGTGGTGAGCCCATCGTGGACACCCAGCCATGCCTGTGGTCCTGGACCCCGGCCGGGCCTCCCGCCCTCTCAGCTCTGCCCAAATGGGCTCCACAAGGTCTTACGACAGCAGCCCCAGCCAGGAAAGGGGCCAGGGTCCCAGTAAGGTACAAACAAAATCAGCTCCAGGGCTGAGACTGAGAAACCAGCGCTCTGGCCAAAACTCCCACCACCTCCAGTTTCTACTCCACTGATGCTGTTTCTTAGAGAAATCAGAGATTAGAGAGAGCTTGCAAGGTTTATGTCTGTAAGTTGGACCAGCCCGGAAGATTAGCAGCAGAAAGCGTCAGGAAGAAATGACCAGCTGTTCTCTCTTTTCTTGAAACAGCACCAAAGGAAAGGAGCTTAAGTTGTCACAGGCAACCTGCGGGAAGGGGGATGGTTTGCTCGCCCCCCGGGAGAGGGTCCTGACTGCGAAAGTAAATATGACTCCGGGAACAGGGTTGAGGGGAGAGAGGAGAGAGGAGCAAGATGGGGTGTCTGGTGGCAAGGGGGCTGGCCACATGGTCATAGATTCTCAGCTGGGACCTAAACGTGCTCAAAGTGGCGTGATTCTGGCCAAGAGAATCTGAGCTGGGGCTGCCATGCACCTCCCAGCCTGGGCTGGGCAGACTTAGCGGAGCATCTTGCCGCCCACGGTATGTGGTTATAGCAAGAGACCTCCTCGCATGGCTTCCAGTGTGTCCTTGGGCAAGTCACTTTCCCCACTAGGCCTCTGTGTACTCACTAGAAAATGCAGGGATTGGCAGAATGAACTATACATTTGAAAACTCTCTGACTATGGAGATAGAACCAGTTTCTTCCCATTACAGCTGCCAGCCCTTTCCCGGCTATCAGGGACTGACTGTTTGGAGTCTGAGTGTGGACCCGTCTGAGAGGTGTAACTGCCCCCACGGGAGAGTAGGGTACGGAAGTGCAGTGCACACCCACAGAGGAAGCATAAGGAGCCGGCCTCTGCTTCTCTGCCACCCTCTTCCTCGGCACCACCTCCACTCCCATCCCCACCTTCTCCCTGAACAGTTAAGCCCTCTGATTGAAGACCTGTCTGGATCCCAAATTACCTCGTTTTTTAAACTTATGCCACCTGGACCACAGGGCAAACATCCCCATCAGGGCTGAGAACAGGCGCACATATCCACCCCCGTGTGCCTGGGTGTGGATGCAAACGGCCTGCACAAGGGCCGTGTTTCATGACCACACATAACACATGCTTTAGGCCTATCTGTGCATATTGCTCTGTGTGTTCAAACGTGTGGGCCTCTGTTGCTCAGTGTGTTCACACCCAGGTCCATATACATACATGTGTGTTTCAGCGAGTCTGTGTGAGTGTGCGAATGGCCATTAATAGCTATGCTTTGAAACACACCTGTGGCCAACACAGGCTGCATGCCAGGCAGGGGCTGGTGGATATTTCTGTGTCTGGAGATCTGGTACATCTCGCTCTCGTCTCTAGGAGAATCGATTTCACGACGTTGCCCAATATTGCCGCTGTGCAAGCTGCCTTCAACCTGTGTCTGTCTGCCATGAACAAGGCAATTCTAGGGATGGGAGCTGTGGGATCATTCAGCCACGCTCTCTGCTCAATCGCACTGACCCTCTGCATGTGACCAGGTACAGGGCTGGGGGAGCGTTTGTCCAGGGAATCCCTCTAGCCCTTCTATAAGGAGCCAGGACTCATCCCACGAGCTGCTTCCAGGCAGTGTGTTCCTGAGTCCTCACTGCTACATCTGTCCCCACCCTGCCACCCACACACAGCTGTTAGGGTGAACTATCTCAAGAGCACACCTAACCCCTTCCGTGTTTCCCCTCCAGTGTCTCCCCACTCCGTCTCCAGATGACTTTGCACGACCCGCCTGCCCCGATGCGATCCCCGTCTCCCTCTCCAAACCCGCCTCTCACACCGCCGACCTCAATGTCTGAGCTCCACTCGCTGCCACGATGTGCCACAACACTTTACACCTCCGCACCCTGGCCCATGCCTTGCCCCTTCTGCCTCAGTGGACCCCTCCAGCCTCAGCTGTCTCAACTTCTACTCAACCCAGGAATCCTTCCCTCCCCGACCCAGGCCCTTCTCTGCTGCTCCTTTAAACCTGGCATAGCTCTGTCACGATATTGTGCTGGGTTTTCTTATTATCTGA
Organism: Indri indri; assembly: GCA_004363605.1. Lineage (NCBI taxonomy): Eukaryota > Metazoa > Chordata > Mammalia > Primates > Indriidae > Indri > Indri indri. The sequence goes on along the minus strand of RJWJ010041798.1, from coordinate 10,680 downwards.
CCTATAAAGGTCTTGCTCCCCTTCTAAACCGTAAAGCTCCTGAGGGCAGGCCCACAGCCTAGCCATTGCAGAGATGCAGACAGGAATGTCCAATGAATGACCTGGTGGTGGTGGCTCTTTCTAGATGGCTGGCAATGAGCTGGCTGAGGTTGGTGGCTCCCCCATGGTTTCCAGGTGCTGTAACACTGGGCAGCTGGCATGCCTAGCTCTGGTATAAAGTTCCCCTGAGCGGCTGGCACCCTCATGCTTACTGTTTTGCAAAGTCTTTCTCCAGTTCTCCCTATAAAGCAGTAGAAAAACAGCAGAGGGTGGCAGTCCTCTCCTGGAGCACAACCCATGATGCATCCAGCTTGCCCAGCCCAAGCACGTATTAAGCATGTCATTTTATTCTGATGCTATTACATCTAAGGCTTTGCTGACACTGAAGGGACTGCCCTTCCCAAGGCTAGCTAATTCCTACAGATAGCCAACAGTTCACCTGGGAGAGCACCTTTTATATGCAAAGTAAGCAATCCGCAGTCTACACCCCCAACTACCTCCTGCTTGGAGTTGTCACACTCCCTGGCCACTAGCCGCCTACCCTAATCGCCCCAGGGCCAGGTACCAGACAACCAGGGACAGCCCCTATGTCCCGGAGCCCACAGAAGTTATTGAAACCGACCATTCCTAAGCCTGCTTATCCTGCCTCACCCATTCCTTTGCTTGGAAACCACAATCAAGCCTCTCGTTGCCTCGTGACTGACCTGTGGCCCTGCGTGGGGTGACATGCCCCCTCCTCTTGGGAACTGTGAGTAACAAACTGTCTGTTCAGTGACAACCATCCCCAGTCTGTTGACCTCATCATACCTGAATAATAATAACACCTACATTTTAAAACCAAGTTCACCTCTCCATGGGGTGCTGAGAAACAGGGACCACATGGGTTCTCTCTACCTGCAAGTATAGCACCTGCTGGTATTTGCCCAAGCCTTTTGCTCAAAAGCCATCTTTGTGTCCCCAAGCACAAAGCACAGTGCCTGGCGCATGCAGCAAATAACAACCTAAGAACAGCCTCATGGGACATGATTTGAGAGTCAGCACCAATCTGGTTGTGATGTTCTGAATGGGAAGGATGAGCCCCTTACTGCTGACCACACCTTCCTCACCTCACTGCAGCCTCTGCTCTCTCCGAAAGCTGAGTGGGTGCGTGGACGCCCCGTTGGGAGGGCCACAGCATAGAGCGGCCACACCAGCCGGGAGCCCTCAGACCCCTGTCCAGAGCCCTGTCCACATTCCCAGCTGCCTCTCTGAAGACCGAAAACCTCAGGAAGACAGCACAGACCCCAAGTCCTGGATAAAAGATACAATCATCGTAGTCATTTGTGCTCGTTTGTGGGTTCATTTGAGATGACATTTTTAATTTTTTTCTCCTAGCTCCTAGCACATAGTAGGTCCTCTACAATGTTCGGGAATGAAAATAAATGTCGGAAAGTTATTTTGTGTATGCACGTGCATCCGTTCTGCTCAAATGTGTTGTAAGCATCTTAGTGGCAAGAATGAGCTCATCTATGTCTTTGGATGATCTTCCCAGCCGACCCCCACCCCCAGCTTGATGCTGGCCGGGCACTCAGAGGACCAAACTGGCCACACTTGGTGATTGCCTGACTGGCCCACTGACTGGCCACCCCCTGGCCCCAAACGTGCTGTCCCCCTTGCTCCCCACGACTCCATCATACCCACCCTGACGGTGACACCGTTTCTGGGGAGACTTCTGAAGCACCAACTTTATTAAGATTGATTTGGCCCGCCCGCCATTCTGACAGGTCCAAAAGCAAACACGGCAGGGCCATGGGGGAGATTTGGTCATAATTACCGTCTTTAATTACTGCTAAAACATCAATTGCTCTTGTTCAATTAGCAGTGCGGTTTCAGGCATGGCAAACTTTGCAACACAAAATAAGCTGAAAATTGATTTCTGAACACTTAATGCAGATCTGAAATTGCTAACCTGATAAGGTTGTCATAGAAGAGCCAACGTGGCCAAGGAGGAACTTTGTGGGGCTGTAATTGCCTTGGTGGGAAGATTAATAACTTGTATACTTACATCTTGTTCATCAAGTGGGAGGCGCTCATGGGGGGAGCCAGGAGTGGTGGGTGAGCGTGAGGCACGAAAGCAGAGGGAGGGTGTTAACAAGGACACTGGCAATTAGGCAGGAGAGAGCAGCAGCCTGCACCCAATGGTCCGTGAACGAGGACATGGCCCTCTGGGATGGCACACAGGCGGGGGCGGCTGCCTGGGACGGCTGCCAGGAAGAGCCGACCTGCGCAGTGCAGGCAGGTGCAGCTCAGGCAGGTGGAGAGAGGACACCCAGGTCCCAGCCACCTCCACTTTCTCTTCAAGCCCTGGATAAGGACCCTCAAGGTCAAACCCCTTTGAAAGCTCCACTGGCCTCTGGAAGAGCTTTCTCTGTTCAGGCCCCCTGGCAGGGGAAAGAATGGATGGAATGTGATGGACAAAAGGAGCTGCAGCCCATCTGGGATGCCAGGGTGGCCACCGCCACGGCCCTCACCACCTCTCGTGCTGCTCTCATGGGGCTGAGTGAATTTCCAAGTGTGCCTCATGGAACGGTGTGCTGGGAAGCATCTCATGAGCTACCGAGTGCTCCATGGAGTGTGCAATTGCTGTTATCACTATTGTTGTTACTCTAGGCCTGGGGGGGCGGGGGTTGCAGGGGCACAGGTCAAAAGTCTGAAAAGTCCCCTCTCTTTCTGGACCCTGTCACTTAAGCTGAGGGAAATGAAGAAAATATTTCATTTACAGTTTATAAAACTAACATCTACTGAGCACAGGTATATGCCGGGAACAGAGCAAAAGCACTGACAGAGGGATGGGTGGATAGATGGATGATGGATAATAAAGGATAGATCGATGATAGATGATGGATGGATGACAGAGAGATGGAAAGACAGATGATATACAGGATAGAGAGAAAGAGAGAAACAAAGAGAGACAGAGAAGGGAGGAAAATGGATGGAAAGATGAATAGATGGATGATTGCATTTCATCCTCTCAACACCACTGAGAGGCAGCTGTTATTATCTTCATTTGACTGATGAGGAAAACAGGACTTAGGAAGGTTAAGGAACTTACCCCAGAGTCACACACCTACCAGGTGGCAGAGCTGTGATTCAAACACTTACTTCTTCGAGGTAAGGGATACACTCAATCCCTGTTCTCTGCCCGCGAAGCAGCCTTTTAATCTCCTTAATGCCTTTCACTGGACATGCTGGGCCTGGGGCAGACATGACTGGGGATCAGAAATGTCCTCGTCCTGTGTAAATGAAACAGACACTAGCCCAACCAGCGGGGCCGTGCACAGCCAGCAGACGCATGTCCAGAGAGCGAAGCTGACACTCTCAGGGGACTTACTTGCTGATGCCAGGCTTAGCTCAGCCAGACTATCACCAGGCCCCTCTCTTTTGTTTTCCTCTTAGGGTATATGTCCATGGCCTTATAGATCCAAAATTCAACTCAATTCAACAGAAGTTTATTGAGTACCTACCTTCTTGCCTGGGCTAAGCCCAGAAAGAGAGAGAAGAGTTAAGACCTTCCGAGCCTCTGTAGCAGGGGGATGGAACAGGGGCAGTCACATGGGTGCGGGCCGTGCAGAGCAGACGAGTGAGGTGAGTGAGGTGCAGGGTGCACGGGATGGGGAGCGGTCAGAAAAGGCCACCCGGGGAGGCAAAGTCTGAGTGGGCTTTACAGCTGGCCAGGAGTTCGCCAGGCATACGAGAGAGCCAAAGGCCCCTCCAAGTGGAGACACAGAAGTAGGAGGGCTTGGGCTGTCTAGGGAGCTATAAGCTGTTGGGTATCTCTGGAGCTTAAGGTGTGAGGTCGGGTTTGGGGTATCTGTGGGAGATGAGGCCAGATGATGAAGGCCTGAAGACCACACTAGACTTCGTCTTGTAGGTGGCGAAGGGCAGGGGTCGGCTTTGCATTTTGGAACTCTCACTCTGGCTGAAGGGGGCAAGAGGGCGTATTAGTTTACTAGGGCTGCCCTGACAAAGTATCCCAGGCTGGGTAGCTCAAACAACAGAAATTTATTTTCTTACAGTTCTGGAGGCCAGAAGTCTGAGCTCAAGGTGCCAACATGGTTGGTTTCTTTGGAGGCCTCTCCCCTCGGCTTGAAGACGGCCGTCCTCTCGCTGTGTCCTCACATGGCCTTCCCTCTGTGCGTGTCTGGGTCCTAATTTCCTCCACTTATAAGGACAACAGGTCATATCTGATTAGGTTCCACCCACGCGGCCTCATTTAACCTTGTCTCCTCTTTAAAGACCCTGTCCCCAAATACAGTCACATGCTGAGAGCTGGGACTTCAACATATGAATGAGGGAGGAACACAGCTCAGCCTGTAACAGAGGGACTACAGGTAACAAGATAAATCTCCCTAAGACTCTTGTTTTGTCATATCACTTCTCTCCAGTGTCCAGTACTCTCAATAGCCTATGAACTTAAATCCAAATTCCTTGGTACTGAATTCAAGGCCTTCCATGACCTGCCATCCCCTCTACATATTCAGCTCATCTTCCAGTGTGTCCCGCCCTCAGCAGGTCCCCCTATCCAGGCTTGGCTTGGGGGCCCCCTCCCCAAACTCTCCAAACTCAGTCCTGACCCCGAGTCATTGTCTGGACTATTTGCCTAAATAACCCTCTTGCTAAGGAGACAGCCCAAGGCTGCCACATTCTCCACTGTTATTAAAAACCCCACGTCTATGGCTGCTTGACCAGTGGAAGAAACCTGACCCCAGGGTTTGCCCGGGGTCTGTGAGGGCAAAAGGTTCTATACAAATAAGGACGATGATTATTAGTTAGATCAACCAAACTGTCTCCAAAGTCCGAATAGTAAAATATGGGAAGAGCATAGGTCAGTTTGTTGCAAAATTAAAAACAAAAAGACACATAGAGATAGGCGTTTAGGTAACAAGGTTATTAGTGTATTTTGGGTAAGAAGAAATTGTGAGAAATTGGTGTTTCCTTTAAGAGAAAAATACTTCTCTTGAAAATCACCTAAAAGCAACAAGGAGAATAAGAAACAAACTCTGTCTTTGACAAAGCTAGCCGATATCTATTAACTCAGGCCATAAAATGTGAGGAAGTTCAGTGAAGTTCAACAGCAAGATGCTAGGAGAGAACAGCTGTGGCACAGGTTCAAGCAAGCCGGCTGCACACAGCTCTCTAAGGTCAGTGCCACACACCAGGGTCAAACAATAGCATTCACTCATTAGGAACAAAGAGAACAGGTATGTGGGCTGGCGGCAGGGCTTTCATGAACCGGTTTTGATATAAAATGTAATAGAAATAGGAAGGGTGGGGCTGAATGACAAGTCACGCAGAAAGCCATATTTGCAGGAAGCAGCATATTCACGCAGTAGGATAGAGAGAGGCTGTGTTATGAGTTTGTCTGAAGCTGTCATTGCCAGTCGGCCAGAGAGAAGTAAAGCTTAAAAGACCTTATTCACACAGATGTCCCTCTAAGAGAATTCCTGATGGCCTAGAATAAGACCAGGTCCCCTTCTCTCACTCCAGAACCTCGAGCAAACAGGTGGTCCAGGAAGAAGTTACTTCATTCAAAGATGCACTAATAATAAAAAAAGAACTGCCATTGGAAAGATACTATAATAAAAATGGAGAAAGGAAAAATAAACAGGAGATGAACACTCACCAGAAAAGTGTTGCCATGGAGACAAACACAGTACCACAGAAATTTTTAAAACTCAATGAAACCATTACTTCCGTAAACCAAGAGAACAAAGAAGAGATACTTACGGTCATTAAAAATATGGCAAAACAAGCAAATAATATAAATCAGGAGATGATATTTGTTCAGAAAATAAGTGGAAGAAAAATGTAAAACCAATAGAGACGCTGCTGAAGGCATAGGAAGGAATATGGAAGACAGAATTTTAAAAGTGAGATAACTTGGTAGACACGAACAAGAGGCTAAAACAAGGATAAGCAGGAAAATGGCAAGTATGAAAGACAAACATATATACAATTCATCTCCCTGCAAAGATAACAGATATTTAAAAATACGATTCATGAGAACTTTCCAGAAATAAAAAAGAACTGAATCCACACATCGAAAGGACCTGCTGTGTCCCAGAAAAATCGTGGCACAGAATGCTCCAATCCAGGAAAGATACTGGGCTTAAAGATAAAGAGTCCTTTGGAATATCCAGCCCAAAAGATCAAGTTTCTTCTAACCAGGAGAAAAAACCAGGGTAACCTCAGATGTCTCCACAACCTTATTTGTTGGAAAGAAATAAAAAGTGCGATCTAAGAATGCGGTATCCAGGCAAACTATCAATCAAGTATAAAGGTGGTGTTAATGAATATGAGAACATCAAACTCATGAGCTTGAAGAATCTACAAGAGGATTATTTCCAGGCAACCACAACATGAATGGAAGAAACTTCAACAGAAGAACTGGGGACTGCATTAAATGCATGTACCTGAGAGTAAGACTAAGACTAAAGCTATAGAACCAAATGTAAAGGCTGTAAACCTTGGTAATGCAAAAATTCTATAACTAACAAAATTTGGGTTGGGGAAGGGAAGAGAAGGTAGAAAATAGTGTCAGTGTGCTGATAATTTTTTTGTTTGTAGCTGACTGTTAAAGATGTCATTCAAAGTTAATAAAGTGAGTGATATACATATATATTTAACAGGGTAAAAGGGAAACTTTGAGAAAAAATAGTAATAATATAAGCTAAAATAAAGTGGTAGTGAGGAGGTTAGATTAAGTGGAACTGTAGTTAATTCATTCTCATAGAAAGCAGTCAGTAGATATTAAGGAAAAAAGACACATCTATATCTTTATATAGAGATAGAGTAACCATGGGGGGGGGGGATGCAAGTCTTCCAAATTATTAGAAGAACTGCATACATAAAAATCAAGCAAATAAAACAGAATATTGGGTAAAGGATGAGAACAAAATGAAGCAACAATAAAACCAGAAAGTCTAACATGAAATTTGATTTAAAAGAAAAAATAGCTAAGACCAAGAATATCTGTCATATTAATTTATGTGGATAAGATTATTTTACCTACTAAAAATATTTCCTCTCAGACTGGACCACAAAATAAAAGCTGAATTTCTTCTGTATCTTAAAACTCGATGACTAAGAAAGGTTGAAAACAAAAGAACGGGGGAAGACACAACACGCAAACACGAAGAGAAAGGAAGCAAGCAGTACAATCTTAGTGGGGGACAAGATTGAATTTGGGGGCAGGGAGTGGGGATGCAGAGGAGTGGTAACTAGAAAAAGAGACACTTTGTAACAGTCAAGAGCACCATCTCCAATGGGCAGCCAATAATCAAGAATATCTATACTTCAGGCTGGATGCAGTGCCTCATGCCTGTAATCCCCAACACTTTGGAAGGCAAGAGGATCACTTGAGCACAGGAGTTTGATGCCAGCCTGGACAAGATAGCAAGACCCCATCTCTACAAAAAATAGAAAATTAGCCGGGCATGTTGGTGCACAACTGTAGTCCCACCTACTCGGGAGGCTGAGGCAGGAAGATCACCAGAGCCCAGGAGTTCAAGGCTGTAGTGAGCTGTTATTATCACGCCACTGCACTTCAGCCTGGGCAACAGAGTGGGACTGTCTCTCTAAAAAATCTATGTATCTATACTTCAAATATCATCACATCAACATCCTTAAAGTAGAATTATAGGAAATATAAAAAGAAATAGAAGTGTGTTAGTAGTCAGAGATTATAGTTGACCACCCACTCCGTAACAGAACAAGTAAACAAAAAATAATTAAGGATATAGAGGGGCAAATAATCTAATTCATAAAGTTATCCTGATATATATTCAGCTCAATATCCTGAAAACAGAAAATTAGAATGCTGAAAATCTTAGGCTGCAAAGAGAACCTCAATATACTCCAGAAAGTAAAAACTATACAAACCATATTCTGGGATTATAATGTAATAAAATTAGAATTTTGACATAAAATCCTTTTCTGTCAGAAATTTTAATCTTTTTTTCTCTTAAACAGCCTTTGGGACAATGAGAAAATCAAAACTGAACCTGAAGAATACCTTTAAAATAATCCTAATGAAAATTTTGTATGTCAGAACCCATGATAAAAGAATAAAAATGAAAACAAGGAAAAATGAAGTAAATGAAAATAAATTAATTAAGCATCCAGCTCAAGAAGTTAAAAAAAAGAAAACAAACTCAAGCTAAGGAAAGCAGAAAGAAGGCATTAGTTATTTGAAAGCAGAATACAATGCATTAAATTAAAGAACCGTAGAATTAATGTATGAATCCAAAAGCGGATTCTATTCTTTTTTTAAAAAGCTAATAAAATAGATAAACCATTAGCTAACCTTATCGAGCCAAAGAGAGAAAACAGAAATACCCCAAATAAAGAACTGCAGCAGGAAAATAACCATAGAAACTGATAAAATTTAAAACATAATGTGACATTACTTTGCTCATTTTTGTACAAAATAATTTGAGAACCTGGACAAAAGGATAAATTTGTAGGAAAATATAAATTGCCAGCACTAACCATAGTAAAGTTAGACAACCTAACACCTCCATTGCTATAGAAAACTAAGGACAGTTGTCAAAGCATTCTTCCCCCACCAACCCCTCCCCCTGACCCCCCACCAAGAGCACCGCGGAGAGTACCACAGAAGAATTCTAACAAACCTTTAAGAAATGGGTAATTCTGATGCCGTGTAAACTCCTTCAGAGCACACAAAAAGAAAAAAACTTATGAATCTTTTTTATGAAAATAGCATAACAGTGACATCGAAATGTTGACCAAGCACAAAAAGAAAATATAGCCTGATATCACTTATGAATATTACAACAACAAACTATTTAAATTATCAGAAAACAGAAATCAGCAGCACATTAAAAAATATAATGGCCAAGTGTACCCCAGGAATTCAAGAATGATTGAATATTACTCTCATTAGTATAGTGGTGAGTAAACAAAGAAATGATTGAATATTAAAAAATCATTTTATAAATTCAGTATATTAGTAGACTCAAAGAGAAAAATCACATGGATCATCCTCACAGAAGCTGGATGAGCATTTGAAGAATTCACACCCACGCTTGATTTCGTAAGGCCTCTTATAAAATAGCAATGGATGGGATACTTCCTTAATAGGGTAAGAGATATGTTTGCGAAACAACCACAATAATGTTTAATGGGGAAACGCTGCGAGCTATCTCATTAAAGTCAGGCATAAGACCAGGACATAAAATATCACCACTATTATTTAACATTGTTCCAGTGCGAAAATTGGAAAGAAGGTGAAAATGTTCATCGTTTTAAGTTGATACGATTATTTACTTGGAATATTCAAGATAATTGACTAAAAACTGTTACAAACAATAAGAAAGTTTATTAAGTTGGCTGCTTATAAAATTAACATCCAAAATATGTATACAAACAACAACCAGTTGGAAATATAATGGAAGAAAAAAATACGTTTAGAATAGCAACAGAAGAAGACAGGATACATAAAATTAAACCAAGAAACGTAGAAGATCTAGGGGGGGAAATAAGTGAAAAGTATTAAGCACCAGTAGAAGGCATGGATATGAAGATTCAACATCAAAAATATGTCAAATTCCCTTTATGTTAATGTATAGATTTTATGTAATCCTGCCTCCCAAATACCAACAAGAGGTACGATTTTTTTTTAAATTTTTTATTTGTTTTTGTTTGCTTGGGCACTATGGGGGCAAAAACTAAAAAGATGATTCTAAAATAAATAATAGCATCTGGAAATAAATAAGCAAGAATTACTAGAAAAATAATTTTTGAAGATTAATAGTTGGTAGAAGCATAACTAGCCTTACCAGATATTAAAACATATTATATAAAATGACAGAGGTATAAATATTTACAACATAGTGCACAACATCATCAGATAAACAAATTAATAGAACAGAAGAGACCCAAAGACATGGTTTCAAAAGGGTGGAAGATAGGATTTTTTTAATAAACGGCACTTAGACAACTGAGTGGCCATCTCAGGGGAAGAACAAAAAAGTCAAGTTGGATCCCTATCTCATACCTTGCACCAAAATCAACTCAAGAAGAATCAAAGATTTACATGTTTATAAAATAAAACCATAAAATTCCAGAAAAAATGGGAGCACCTTACAAATATAATGTTGGCATGGGGTAGACCTTTCTCACTCTGATCCAAAACCCAGAGGCATAAAAAAGTTGATTAATTTCACCATGTAAAAATCAAATTTGCCTAGTTTCGGGCTGATAGAGTGGGAAACAGCATAAATAAAGCCAAAAACCAAACGACAAACCAGAAGAAAATCTTTCGAAAACCATATTACAAATAGTTAATTTTCCAAAAAAAGAAAGGATGTCTCTAAATCAATGAGAGGTTGGGCAACAGATACAAACAGACATTCACCTGAAAGGAGGCTCATGAGCACCAGAAAAGATGTTCAGCCTCACCTGTAGTAAGAGAAATGTTAACATTGTGACGCCCTTTTTCACCTAACAGATGGTGGAAGGTCAACAAGTTCAATGCCCCTGGCGTAGGATAAAGTATGGAGACCCAGGGTTTCTTCCTGCTGGTGGGAATATGATTTGATATGACTTCCACGGGGTTGTTACTTACCAGCTGGCTGTTTG
>RJWJ010041797.1:0-13336 GCA_004363605.1 Indri indri | reverse complement strand
CTTGGTAATCGGTTAGTTTCCCTGGATCCGCTTGGTAATCGGTTAGTTTCCCTGGATCCGCTTGGTAATCGGTTAGTTTCCCTGGATCCGCTTGGTAATCGGTTAGTTTCCCTGGATCCACTCAGCAATCAACTAGTTTCCCTGAACCATCTTGGCAATCAACTAGTTTCCCTGGGTCCACTCGGCAATCAACTATTTTTCCTGGACTGATGCACTATGGCCTGTGTTCCCTGCCTGTCATACTATCATTACCTGTTTTCCATGTAGTGACTCAGTCATTCACTGTTTTTGGTGCTGGGGGCAACTCCATGTCATCCCATCCTCAATGCTTTCGCTGGAAACCTGGTCATCTATGGTTTTCCCTGGACTCAGTTATCAACTAAATGATTTTCTAAAATGACTCCGTGATCACTATTTTCCCTCGTGTGACTTGGTCATTGCCTTTTTAAAATAAACTTAGCGGATCACTCCCTATCGCCTCATCATCAGTTATTTTTCCTGTTGTGACTTTGAAAGAGACTGTTTTCCCTGGACTGAGGTCATCTCCCTGTCATTTCCTCATAAATGTTTTCCTTGGACTGACTTGGTTATCAACTATGTGGCCTAGAGTGATTCAGTAATCAACTCTTTTCCCTGTAATGACTCGGTAATCAACTCTTTTCCCTGGACAGACTTTGTTATTGACTATGTTCCTTGGAGTGCCTCAGTCATTGATTGCTTTTCCTGGGTGAAGCCTGGTCACGTTCCTCACCTCTGTGATCTTACAAGTGGAATTGTTGGGAATAAAAATAGATTCTTAGTTTCATAAATCTATGAGAATATTTATACACACATACACGTACACACACACATACATCTGTATGTCCCTCAGGAAGAGTTATCCCAGTGTGCCCCCTGCCCGGAAGGCACGAGAGCCTCTCCAGAGCTCAAGTGCTGCAAAACATTTTGTTTTCTCCTCAGTTTGATAGGGGAGGACTGATGTCTGAGAGTATTCTATGGTGTGCTCATTTTTTCAACCAGTTATTTGGACTTACTCATCATTAATATTTTAAACCTTGCTTTCCTTCAATTTTCGATTTTTAAAAATGCACTAAGAACATTAGCCCCTTATCTGTTAATATTATGCTGCTTACACAGGCCCCTGTGGGTTAAAGATGGGGATACGTTCTCAGAGAAGTGTCCTCAGGCCAATTCATCACTGCGGAAGTCCTGGGGTGGTGCACACAAACCGAGGCGGTCGAGCCTGCTGCACACCCAGGCTGCATGGATCGGCCTCTGGCTCCTGGGCTAGAAACTCGTGTAGCAGGTTCCCGTGCCTAGTACTGTGGGCAATTGTAACACAATGGTAAGGATTTGTGCCTCTAAACACATCTAAACGTATAAAAGGTACAGTAAAAATACGACATTATAATCCTGTGGGACCACCATTGAATATGTGGTCTGTCATTGACCAAATCCTTGTTATGCGGCGCATGACTGTATTCTCTTCAGTTTTTCTCATGGCTTTTCAATAGCATTTTAAATTATATACATTCAAATTTATATATTTAATTGCATTTGGATTTTGAGTGATATTTAGAAACCCTTTCCCCACACCAAGGTTATAAAAGTATTAACTCACTTTGCGTCTACTACTTACATGGTTGTATGTACGTAGGTTTGCACATAGGTGTATATGTATACATGTTTAGATACTTGATTCACTTGGCGTGTATTCTTGTGTATGAATGACGTAGGAATCTAAATTTATCATTTTCCAAATGGCTACCCGGTTCCAAAAAGCTTTATTTTTTAAAAAAAAATTCATCATTGCCCAGTGGTTTGAGATCCTACCTTTTTCAGATACTAAACTTCCTTATTTACCTCTGGCTGTTTCTAGGTTTTCTATTCCTCTAGTCATTTGTCTTCTCATGCACCGATAGCACATTATTTTCAGTATAGATGCTTTATAATGTATTTAAAATATGAAAGGACTTGACCCTACCAAGGGTTTTTGTGGTTATTCTTACATGCTCGTTATCCTACATGAACTTCTGTGTCAACTAATCTAACTTTCTAAGACAATTTGTAATTTTTAAAAATTGTAGTAACAATTTCATGAATTCACCCACCTAGAATGAACATCTTTATATTTTTGAGTCATCCTATTCAAGGATGTTTTTCCTTTTGTTCAGTCTACTTTTGTTTCCTTGAGGAGATTTTTGAAGGTATTTTAATTGCAGATTTTGCACGTTTCTTTTTAAGTGTATTCCTAAGTATGTCGTCTTCTTTTGAGTAATTATACATAGTTTTCTCTCTAATGTTATATACTCTAATTTTTTATTCATGGAGTATATTAATATTAATAATATCTGTGTGTTATATTGATAGCTAATTTACTGAACTATCTTATTGTTTGAATTAGTTGTATCATTAATTCTCTGAGGCTTCCAGATATCATCTGAAAAATAATAGAAATTTATTTTTTAACTACTACTTATGCCTCAATTTTTTTTTTTTGTTTCCTTGTATTAGCAGACACCTTCGGCACAATGTTGAATAGCAGTGCAGGTATTTTGCACCCTTGTTTGCATTTCTAGAATGAATCCCACATGGACATGACATTTTTTCAATGTGGTGTTGGATTCTGTTTGATAATATTTTATTTTCAAATATTTAAGCATCAATATTCATAAGTGATCTGCTGTGGGCCCTATGTGGCCCTCCAGATCTCCAAATGTGACCCCTTGACCAAATCCAAACTTGACAGAATAAATCCCTTTATTAAAAGGATTTATTCTGTAAAATTTGGATTTAGTCAAAAGGCTGCACTCACTTAAGGGTCCAGAAGGCCACGTGTGGCCCCAACGCTGCAGGTTCCCCACTCCTCTGAAATATTTCCATTATTAACTGGCAAACATTTTTACTTAACATTTAAAGTCTTTCATTATTAATTTAAATGTTTGACAACAATATAGTTTTCAGTTGTGTATAACTCTGACATATTAAAAAAAATTTTACATTGCTCTTATAAATGTATCCAATTATATCACAGTGAGTTGAAAACTATCATCCATTTAAAAGTATATAATAAAACTTTTCTTTAATAGTTAGAAACTTTACACTACTATTTTTCCTCCATAAATTATTATTTTATCCTTGCCAAAGAATTATAACCACGATTCAATAGATTTTTTAAAATAACATTTTGGCTATATCAGTATTCTTTCCTATACTCCCATGAATGTATCAATTGAAAATTAACTTTTTGTTAATCCATAAAAAAGTAGTGACTCAAATGTTACCATTTTCTTCTAATTGAGTTATCTTTGTATTTTTGTTAATTATAGTTCATCAAAACATAAAATATGACGCATTTTCATAAGCATTAAATGTGTCTTGAAAACATACTTTTTTATGAGGGCTAGTCGGGAGTGGAAAAATAGCAAGAAACTATACATAAATCTCTAGACACCCAATATTCTTCTGACCCAGTTATCTCAGATTGGACCAAAAATTGGGCACCAATCAATGGTCTGGCTGCTGGAATCAGTGGTGCTGTCCCAGGCAGCCACCAACCCAGAACTTCCACCATTGTTATGAATCTGGAGTAGAGAGCAATCGCCCAGTGATGGCAACCACAGTCGGGAGTGGGAAGGTTATATATTTCTGAAACATGGCTCCAGAAGGTTCTCGCGCTTGCCTGTGCCATTATTTAAGCTCTGAAGAACATGCTTATCTGAAAGGTGATTCATGTATGTTGCTCCATGAATTAATATAAATATATTTGGAGACAGGATATGTCTCAGAAGTTTTGCAGAGCTTTGCCCTGACGGAATACGTGAATGTGTTGTTTTGCATATCAAATGTTGTTGCACCTTGGGAGGGCGTCTCTGAAAGACAGTAGCGGCTGTATCCCACAAGGTGCCGTGTTTCTCAGACCTAAAGGTTTGGATTTGCTCTGTAAAGCAAAGCGAATCTGTTAAAAACTACAGGATGAGAGTTGATAAAAGAGTGCCCGCCCTGAGCAGACAGCCACCCGAACAGCCTGACTATGGCTAAAAGCAAGGGGCAGTTCCTGCTTAAAACTCCGGGCTACCTGTCTCCATTCACAATAACCTAATAAAGAAAATATGGAGCCACTATATCTCTGTTTAACCCCTGTTAAGTGATAAATTTACCTTATAACTTAGAATTTAATCTTTGAAAGATTTTGTAGCCATTTGTTCATATAGATAGAATTAGTTAAGGGATCTGTAGAAGCCTTTTGAAAAACTGTTAACCTAAGAGGAACTACCTGCTGTTAGGTAAATCTGTTACCCCTGGCAACTAATCACTGTTACCTGTAAAAGACCATGTAAGATTTCATTCGTGGTCTTTTTGAGATTGATGGAGAAATCTAGGCCCCCTGAGCTCCTGCTTTGCCTATAATCTTTAGAAATCTATAAAACCATACCTTTGTCTCTGTGTATTCTTTTATTTCCATTATTTTCCATTTTCTATTATTTTCTTATCCCTTGCAACCCTACCAAAGGGATCCGGTTTTTTGCGGGGAGCTTGGCCACGCTCTCAGCACATATGAGTTTTTTTAATAACTTAGTTGCGTTATAGTGGGGCTTTATTGACTCTCAGAAACGCCAGACATATAAATATACTAGGCTCTCCAAATGTAGAAGTATAGATTATTAAAATGGAATTAAAATGATGGGAAAAGATATACCAGATGACATTAAAGTAAATAAATCTGCTGCAAATATATTACTCTGAGAGAAAAGGGACTTCAAGGCAAATCTCATTAATAGAGACAAAGAAGGGCACTGCATAACATATACAAAAAGACATTTTGTTCACTGGGAAAATATAAAAACTTCTAAACTTTTATGCTACTGACCATATTGCTCAAAATAAGTAAATCCGAAGTACATGATGATATTGAAAAATCCACATCACCTTTCTTATTAGCTCATAGAATGTGGAGTCAAAAAAAAAAAAAAACAAGAAAAGAAAAATAGAATAAAAGGGGGAAAAAGGCAAAAAATATTGATTACTTAAACAGAACAAGTATCATGTCAATATAATGAATATAAAATAAACCTTTAACCTGATGATTGGAGGCTATATATTAATATAATTTCCAAGTATGAAGCATGCACAAAAAGTGTCTCCCTGCTCTGGCAAATCTCAACACATGAAAACAATAGGAATCATGCAGATAACACTGTCTGAGCACAATAAAATTAAATTTAAAATCAAGTAAAATTATAACTGGCATCCCTATTCTCACAATTAAAATATAATTCTAAATATCAATGGGTAAAAGGGAAATGATAATAGAAATGATTAGGAGTAAACAAATACTGCATATTAAAATCAGTAAATTCCACTAAAATAAAATTAGAGAGAAATTATAGACAAAATGCTTATGCCAGGGAAAAAAAATAAAACAAAGCCAAAACTTAATGAAATAATCATCCAACTTAAGAATATAGGAAATGAACAGCAAAATAATGACTATAAAAGTAGAAACTAAGGGAACACAAAACCAAACAAAAGCAAAGCAGAACAAACAAACAGAAAAGCTGTCTTGTCTGTTTTGTGTTGCTGTAACAAAATACCACAGGCAGGGTAATGTGTAAGCAATGGGAGTTTATTTGGGTTGTGGTTTTGGAGCAGGGAAGTTCAGGGCATGATGAACAACCTGCTTCTGCAGTAAGGACCCCACTTTCACGGTAACAACCGTAATCTACCAATGAAGGTAGAGCTCTCATGATCTAATCACCCCCGAAGGGTCCCACCTCTTAATACTGTCACAATGACAATTAAATTTCAACGTGAGTTTTGAAGGCGATGTTCACACCACGGCAAAACTTCAGAGCCTCTGCAAAGCAAAACTCCAGAGGGCATTGTTTGCATTGCAGCCTGGACGCTCAGTGCTACACTGCTCACGTCGAATTTGAACAATTTTACGTGGCAGCCTCGGCAAACTGTGGAAAGAACTAACAAAGTCAAAGGTTAGAAAAGAAGCTCCTAAAAAATGTCGTGGCAGCAATTCATTATATATGGGGAAAAAAAGAAAATAAAAACACACATCACTACCTCACGCCATATATTATAAAACAACTGCAATAGGCATAAATGTAAAAGGCAAAATGGCAAAACATTTAGAAGACAACAGATGGGAATATTTTTATAACTTCCAAGTAGGAAAGGCTTATTTACGCAAGGCACAAAAAGCTTAACCACAACAAAAACCACTTGATACAGTCAATTAAGTTGAAACATCAACTCGTGTTCTTCTAAATAAGTAAATAAACATCCTGGAAAGAAATCCAAAAGGAAACACAATTAAGGAGTCATGAAGCCTATTTACAAATACTCTAAATCTCTTTTGGAGGCACCTGGTGTTTCACGCCCCTGGAAGTCAGGTGTGGCCAAGTGGCCTGTTTCAGACAATGCATTTAAATCTTTCACGTGTACTCTGTAAGAATGTGTTTCTTGTTGTTTGTCACCATGGGAGCGTATGGGGGCAGAGGACGGTGGCTCTAGAACCTCAGGCAACGTTTGTCTTCCAGTTTGGGTCCACGCAGGTGTCCTCACTCTGCACCCCGTGACTCC
Organism: Indri indri; assembly: GCA_004363605.1. Classification (NCBI taxonomy): domain Eukaryota; kingdom Metazoa; phylum Chordata; class Mammalia; order Primates; family Indriidae; genus Indri; species Indri indri. The sequence goes on along the minus strand of RJWJ010041797.1, from coordinate 6,742 downwards.
TCATCACTTAGTCCAGAACACATTAGAAAACAGAAACAGAAGGAGATGTTTTTCTTCAATTTTCCAATGCCTCAAATTCTCTTTATGTCCCACCCCTCACTCTGGGTTTCTCGACTGAGGGGCTCTTGCCAGGTGGGATCACATTTAGCTTGTAAATAGGCGAGGACAGCCAGGGGAGCCGCCAGCTTAGAAATACATTCTGGGCAAAGCCGGAGAGCAGGCCAGTCCTGCCGCCTGGTGTGCAGCGTTGGCCTGGCCGTGTACCAATGCTTCATTCACGGTGCCGGCGCCCGAGGACCTAGAGTTGGCCACTGGGCTGCTCGTCAGTGTCTGCCGTGGTGGAATTATTCCAAATGGCCAATGGCCTGAACACACCAAGGGCCATTCCCAGTGACTCGGGTCTATGCACAGGTACAAATGTTTTCGTTGCTCCCAGGACAGGGCATGTTTCTGCCTGGAGGACCACTGGAAGTCTGGCCAGCCGACCAGTGGGCTGGGAGCAACTAACCATCAACGGGTGCTTTAGAAAACCACGTGAAAGCAAGATTGAAAGAAACTGATTATCACCAACAATCTCACCCCTGGCCCACAGGGACTTTCGAATGGGTGCAAAAGAGGAAATGCTCAGGGCCATTCAATCAGCGTCATTTGCCGTGGATGTGAAGGTATGCTTTTAATACGTGTGCGGAGTAGGTCAAAAAGAAAAAGTTATGCATGGCACAACGTGTGAGACAGTGTGGTGAGAACGAGAGAGTTGTGCACTAGAATAAAATGAGAGAGGCTTTGCACAGAGAGAGAACGACCCGGAGGCCCCAACAGAGAAGTAGATCAGATCAATACTCCGGAACCAAGAGCAACAGAGGCTTGGCTATACGGTGCTGTATATGCATATCCATCATTGCAAGGAATTACAGGATGTATCGAAAGGGGACTGTATGTCCCAGACATAAATTATCAGCCAGTGACACCAGTCTGGTCTTGGACCTCCCTTCAGATCAGCTCAGAAGATCCGTCAGAGCATCTCTTAACCAAATAAAATATGTGTAGGTAATATGTTATTAAAACAGATAGAAAGCTCCACACTAAGCATTTACTAAGCCAGATAAGAAAAAGAAATTGACGAAAATGAAATGTACAGCTCTCGCTTACTATATGTTTTCCGGTGATGAAGTCTCAATAGTTTAGCTCTTGAATATTACACACGATTCATGAGAATTCGGGTTTTTTTTTTCCCCTCTTCTCATCTACAATATGTGACTCTATATTTCTCTCGTCCTGAGATTCATGCCCAGAAAGTCAATCTGTTGTTTTATATTCCTTTCATCTGCCAAGGAAAAGAAAAAAAAGATTCACTTTCACCTTATGTTAAAAATCTGTGAAATTCTCGTAGAATAGATTTTTAAAAATCCCACCAATTTAATGCAATTTCCACGAGAATGTTTTGTGCATTAACAGGAATGAGGAGGGAAGCGGAAATATTGTAATTCATGCTTCTTAATTTTGCATTCCGGGTTTCTCAATTTAAAACTAAATGAAAATGTTTAGAGATCATATACTACTATTACAGTACAAACACCTTGCTAATACTTTGTTTTAAAACCAGGGTAAATTGGCTGTAAAAGCACTTACACCTTTTAATCCACAAAGCACTCGCAAACTGATTGGAGAGTCAAGGCCCACACGTATGAAAATAAATGGTAATTATGCCCCAGTGACAATAAATGTTATCAGGCTTAGAGGAAGAGGAGCTGATAGGAGCTATACATGTGATAATGTGAATAAAAGAACATCGCTTTTAATAAAACCAGTAATAGTTGGGGACATCCACTTATATATAAACATTAAAAAAAGAAAACATGAAATCATGGGCACATTCAAAACTATTTGGCAATGCAAATCGTGGTCAGCTTTTGGGTGGACAATTTGGAAGATTTCAATATTAACAACATTAACAAAAACCTGTGCAACCTGACAGTTCTCTTAAACTTTGAGTTGCCCAATATCGTTGACTGTTAAACATCAAAACAGGTTATGAGAAGACCATAAATTCTGCTTCCAAAACTGTATTATTCTCAAATGAGAATTTCTCCCATCTGGGTGTGTAAAGTACTTACTGCTCAGCAAAATTTCCAGCGTAAAGCCTGCATTCATGAGTTCTTCTTGAATTGGTTACTCAAGGCAGATCCTTGTAAAATAATTAATTCAGATTTTAATGTAGGTTGTTTTGATTTAAACTTCAAGATTCTTTTCTGGGGAAAAAAATACATCATTGAGGTACATTGTGAACATATGCTTCACACTTACTATTCTTTCTTTTTTTAGAAAAACAAAAAGTTTATTTTTCTTGGAGTGTTTGATTTCCTTCTAAATGAGCCAGAACAATTTTGGAGGACTTGCGAGGTTTTCTAACGAGGTGTTTGTCGTGGCAGTTGAAGACTGGGCCATGATTAGGGTGTGGGAATGAGGGGAATTATTATTTATGGAGCATTTGCCTCCAGCACAACATTTAACTCTGCCATTAAGATAAATAATGTTTTACTGGTATATTTAAACAAATGAGAATTAATTTAAAACATACATGAAGAACACAACATCAAACATTTAAATGAAGATGGGATCAGTGGCCAGTCTGCGCTGAGCCACATTGGAGCTTAAGGCCAAAGAAAATTCAATATTGATGTTGTTTTAATTTCTTATTTTGATATTCTGCTTTTCATAGAGGTTTTGCACTAATTCTGATAAAAAAAAATATTGTCTTAAACTATTATTTGTCTCCATGACTGATGTTTTTTGTGTGTACTCTCTTAAATTGTATGCCCAAAGCAAGCGCCTCATTTGCTTACCTTCTTCCCAGCCCTGGCTCCGGAAAGGGCTGGAATTCCCTCTTCGTGTCCTTTTTGGATGCCACCCCTGCATTAACCATGACACACATAATGCTGAGTGTTAGTCCTGTGCCATACCGGGGTGACTCATTTTGGTGAGGAAATATTTCTCATAGTTGTATCTTTACCAGCAGATTTGGGATTACACTTTCGCCCTGTTTGATTTGCCCTTGCACAATATGTTATGATTAACAAGGGACAGAAGAGGATGAAAAGATAACCGTGACCACTTGGCTGTGGAAGGAAAGGTGACAGAGGGCCTTAGAGAGCACCTCGTGCATGCACACACCTGTGCATTTACCTTGTGCTATGTCTCATGGATATAATGGCAAAGATTACAAAGGTGAGAAAATATATAGACCTACTTCCTGTCCCCTGGAAACTTATGGATGAGTTGGGAGAGAATGGTTGGGCAGTTCTCTCAGACAGCACGTGCAAAGGTCCTGTGGCAGCAAACTCTGGGCCCAGGGGGCAGCGGCTTTATAGATTTTTGTTTTTATCCTAGAAGAAATCAGAAGTTACCGGAGGCTCCTAAATGGAAAAGAGGCATGATCATATCAGTTTCTCCACATGGGGAAAAGATAAATGTGGATTTGGGGAGATGGGTCAAAGGCCAAAGAACTTGGTGATTGGTGTAGGGCCATAAACCTGGGCGGTAGAGGGGAATGTGGACTCAGGTCCTCTGAGACCCCAGGCAGCATCCCTTAATGCATTTGGCAAAGTCTTCTAGTGAAGGAAACTGGGTTTGTGTTGAGCCACTGAAGACAAGAGCAACAGTAGAGACTGCTGTGACTTAAACTAGGGCGCACTTTTTTTGAGCTTCCCCCCCCTGCCAGCCTTATTGAGGTATAATTGACAAATAAAATGTTTATATTTTAGGTGCACAACGTGATGATTCGGTATATGTCTATATTGTAAAACAGTCACCACAATCAAGCTGAACTCAGGTCCTTAAGGATATATTTCTAGACCACAGTTCTGGTTCTCACTGCCTTCTTTTGCTCCTTTTGCAAGATAATTGGCTCTTTTTGTACCTGCAAACAAGCCCACGTGCTCACCCACCCACACTCGTAGAGTACCTACAACTGGTGCTGTACTGGAGAGATATAAAAAGAAATCTGAGGCATAGACTATGCCCGCCAGCATCTCTTAATCTCCCAGAGCCAGAACACATGCCCACCCACACCCTTTAAATATGAGTAACCGTGATGGGCTAAACTGTATCGTCCTGGCAGTAACAGAGCTGATGTACATAAATAAAACTGAGATAGTGTACATATTCACAGCTCTGAAATCCACACATTTACACACAAAGAATAGCTGTCTAAAAGCATAGACTCAATTTTTTTATAGAATTGTGATAAATAGGAAAATGATTACCTGTCATCTCTGAAAGATCTTCTCCTCGCCATCACAGGGTGGGGGGATCAGTGGGGTATTACAGAAATAGTGACTCTGAGGTGCAAGTGGAATTTGGTTCATTTCACAAGTATTTGTGGAATAGGGCCTGTGTTTCTAGTGCTGGGATCCAGGTTTCTGCTTGTTCAGGAACTTAGAGAAAATTGATTTTTTGAAATAAACATTAAACTCTGTTGGCCAACAGTACAACTGCAGATATAAGTCATGGGGCTTTTGTAGGTTGATTTTCCACAGTTTCATGATTGTTGCTAGCTTGTGACAAACACCTTAATGGCAGGCCAGAGCTTAACTAGCAAAACCGCATATTGACGTAGGTGTTTTTCTTTAATAATTCGTGGAGGGAGGAAATGCAGACAGATTGTCCGGTCCCGGGTCCCATTCTGCCTCTCACCAGCCTAGAAAGTTCTTTAACATCTCTGTAAGTTCAGTTTATTCATCCATGAAATTGGTGAAAATAATAACACCTACACTAGGGAATTGTTTGAAGAATTAAATCATTGACAAATGTAAAATGTGCAGTGCATTAAAATACTCCCTAAATGTAAGAATTATTGACCTCTACATAAACATAGAAATGGCTAAGAAAATAATTTCTTGTAATATGAACACAGTCTTCTAATCTAATGTCCAAATAGAAGCATTCATATGTTTACTCAAAGTTACAACTTCCAATTGATTGGAGATGACATTTTGAGTGATTCGCCCTTGAGATATTTTTCACCAATTTATTAATAATGAGGCCAGTAAGTACCCTGGGGTCTCTACTTGGGGGATCAATTGAATATACTGGATTCAAGAGGAAAATTGAGCAGAAACTCTTTGAGGGCAGGAACTCTGTCTAATTACTGTGGAATCACAAACACCTAGCACAGCACCCGGTTTACAGAAGGAATCAGTAAATGCTACGTATCATTTCTTCCTTTTCTGAGACTGTTGTAAGTAAACGGAACACAATCTGTGCTTTACATTCTATGTTAACGTTTTGTCACTGGGTGTCATCATGACATCACTCTCAGTATCCTTGGTGAATACCAGAGCCTTGCTCAGTATAGGTGATCAAGAGAAGTGAATGAATGATTCATGCTGCAAAAGAACAATCTGGCAGGTAGGTCTAGGTGAGAACCAATGCAGGAAAAAGCACCCGTTAGTCTAGAACGCTCTTGGTCCCTTGGGTACCAGGAGAGCACATATCTATCTTCCATTATCCAATTCTTTTTGGGATACGATTTGGTGACCATGACCATAGCCAAATCCTCAACTCAGCAGAAGACCCGAGTCCCACAGCTGGAGGAACATGTTCTGGGCTGTGACTATGTGTGGCAAACACAGAAGAGTGTTTTGGAGAAAAAGGAAAGGGAGAGGCATGGAACATAGAAACCACGACTTGAGATGGGCTCAAGAGAATCGTCTGGCAAAGGAAGAACTTGGGGATCTTTGCCAACGAATCACATCCAGAAGTTCAGAAAACAAGTCTATGAATGTCTAGAGGGGAAGCATAGAACTGAAAGAGAACGGAGGGGCAGGGGCCAAGATAGCAGGCTATAAGCAGCCTGCACTCGTTGCTCTCAAGGAGAGGCTCAGAGGTTTTGGGTAAAAGTTCACCCGTGGATGGACCGTCCCAGAGACAGCATTGCGAATCATCAGAGAGGTGACTGGAGACACCCAAGGGTGTAAAAATAGGCGGGGTGATATGCTCAGCACCAACAGAAGGTACCTGGGGGGAAGCATCCATGTGTGGGGACGGGTGAGGGGAGAGATCTCTGGGGCTGCGTACTCCTCCAGCACACACTGAAATCCAAGCTGCGAGGGGTCCTCCAGCACAGCGGGCCTCCAGACTAATCTAGGAGCTGCTTGGACACTGTGGCAGCTGCACCAGACAGCGGGCACGGTGAGGTCCCACCAACCTCTGGTCCCAGGTCACTGCAACAGTTGCCATTCATACTCACAGTCTGCAGACGGGTTGGGTCCACAGCAGTCACCTCCCCATTACTCCTGCCAGGACGGGGAGCGAGTGGGGAGGGTGGGTGCTCTGACATGCACTGTGACTGGGTGCTGTGCACAACCCCCCCAATCTTCCGGGGATCTGAGCAGAGCAAGCACTCACCAGGCTTCAGCATCTGCTGCTGCCATCTTGCCATCTTGATAGCACTGTGACTGCCACCTGAGTAGCACCACAGCAGCTGCCACAGTCATACCTGGGTGGAGGGAGCACTCTAGTCACTGCAACTCCCCAGCAGGGTGCCATGCATCTCCCTGGCTCCACCAGCCTGAGAGGAGCCAGCCCATCACCGGCTGTGGTCCTGCAACCTGCCCAGGCACTGGCCAAGACCTCTGACATATCCAGGCACCCACCAAGTTCCCAGGACACAGCCCACTGCCAGCTGCAGTCTTGTGACATGCCTAGGCATCCACAAAGGTCCCACAACCTGCCTCACCACTGG
>RJWJ010041796.1:0-13340 GCA_004363605.1 Indri indri | reverse complement strand
TTTTTTTAATGACAAAATGGTGTTAGTAGTATGACCCTTTTTTGGTTAGCAAATAGATATTTTAGCGATGAGAGGAAACTTGCCCTTTCCCCCAAAGTTTGCTGAAAGATCAACTCACAGCAAGGCAGGATGATAAAAGAAAGAGGTTTATTTACCATGTGCACAGGGAGAATCACAGAGTGATTGCTTAATATCCCAATGGGATCCAGATATTTTTATACCTGTCTTTTAGAGGGGAGGGGAGATGAGCAGTATAGGTAATTCTGTTTAGGGGCAATAAATGGTTGCTAGGGAGGATGGATAGATACTTGAGTGAATGAATGGATGGGGGAAACATATTGACTTGTAAATTAACCTGAGAGACAGGTATTATTTTTAAAATGATTTGTGCCAGGTCTGGTTGCATTCTTGATTTTCTTTCTTGCAAAATAGTGAGATAACAGAGAAAGGAAGGGAAATCCATTGTTCTTATTGATGGGTCATCTAGTTTATGCAGACAGAGGGAAAGCCCCTTCTGAGGGCAGAGACTTTAATTCAGAACACCAATGAGTCACATAATTTGGGGTGGAATTTTCTGCACCTTCTGTGTGTGTGTTTGTGTGTGTGTGTGTGTGTGTGTGTGTGTGTGTGTGTATTCATTCAAAAGCCTTAACAATGCTTATCTCTGGTAGATGAGATTTTGGATGACTTTTATTTTCACTTTGCCCATATCTGTACCTTTTGAAATGTTTCCAATGTGCATGTATTATAATGAGACTTTTTCACAAAAGAATAAAAGAAACCCTAGTTTAAAAACACACACACACAAAACAAAAAAAGAGGAGGCAGGTGCTCCAGTAGTGAATTGTTGAAGGACTGGGGAAGAACACCTACTGAGAAAATGCTGATAGGTTTGGGATGCAGGAAGCAAGTGTGAAACTCACACTCATCAGTCATTTTTTTAAAAAAAGATAAATAAACTCATGATGAAATTTTAGCTTGATAAATTAGGTCTAATATATCTTTGGATTTTATGGATTTAACATTCAGAGTTTCCACTGAAATTATGTGATACAAAATAATTTATCATTTTTCCATTTGAGTTAGGTGTTGAAAAGCTGATACATGGGAAGCAAATCACTTAGCTATTAGAAAGGTTTGCAAAAGGCTTTCATTACATTTCAATGAGGCTTTGATTTTTTTTCTAATTTCATATACTGTAGCCCTTGTGAAATAATAAAATCTCATTTTGTGAAAAAGAAAGCCAATAAGGGAGAAGAAAGGTATTATCAGGTGAGGCTGTTCCTTCAATAATATAATGTTATGTTAGCCTATAAGCCTTTAGATCTTGGGAAAAGGGCCATATTATTTGTAGTTTGGCTATTGTTTGTGTTAGTCCAGCATTTGCCCTCCCTTTCCCTGACTTCTGGAGAAAAGCCCTTTTCTTCCTGGCTACAGGTGTGAGCACATGGCCAAGATTTGGACAGTCATAACACTTCATTTTCCTGATCACAGTAATTAGTTAAGACTTGGGACAATCAGAATTTATCTTAGCTTGAGTTCCTCAGAAGTGGTTCTTGAGATGGGGCATAGTGCGAAAGTGATTTATTAAGAAGTGTTCCTAAGAAAATTCTAAAGGAAAGTTGGTGAGGAAGGAAGTGGTACTGGGAACGAGAGAATACCATACAAGGTGCAGTGACAAGAAGGGTCCTATGAAGGGTACTGTGTTGGGATCCCCCAAACTACCCCCAGGTTCAGTGATGCACTCAGAGGACTTGCAGATCTCAGCATACTGTTGTACTTGCGACTATGATTTATTACAGTGAAAGGCTACAAAGTGAAATCAGCAAAGAGAAAGGGTGCTTCCAGTGAAGTTCAAAGGAAAGAAGGATAAGCTTTTAAGGGTCCTCTCCTAGTGCAGTTACTTAATTTCTCCAGTAAACAAATTGTGACAATTTAGGAAATATTGCCAAAAAGGGGAAGCTCATTGGAGGTTCAGTGGTCAGGGTTTTCACTGAGGGCCGGTCACTCCGTAGGGACCCTCTGCCTAGAGTGTACAAAAATTTAAAGCTCCCAAAAGGAAAGCAGGTGTTCAGCATAAATCATAGTTTTGTACAAACAGTTTAGGCACAGTGATTTTTTATCAGAGAATGGTTGGAATCCTTCCAAAATCCAAGTTGCCAGATGCCAGCCAAGGGCCAACTTTGCAAGCAGGGCTTTCTAAGGCTAGCAATTTCCATCTTGCCATGTTAAATATTTTCTGCACAGGTACTTTGGGCTCTATACCACAGGGGAGCTCTGAAAACTGTGTATGATACTCCTCACTTTTGGGTGAAGGAATGAATGAGAGTGTTATTTCCACATCTGTCAGTCATTGTGTAAAAGCTATCTGCCAGGCACTTCTAGCAATCTGCGTGTGCTGGTGGGAGCTGGTTCCAGCTGCCTGAGGGCAAGTCCTCCAACAAAGAGATGCAGGTGCTGCTTGTTGGGAATGAGAACTCACTGGGAGCCGTGTGCATGAAAAATGGACCTAACCTTGAGGGATGTGGGTGAAGTGCCAACAACATTTGCCGCAGCTATCCTTCTGGGATTTTTACATACTGAACCAGAGATACAGGAACCAGCCTCTTGGCTTGAGCTGGCATAATGTGAGCCTAAAGCCATGGGTAGCTATATTCTCCAACCATGTAGAGAAGACCCTTTTGCAGTGGCTGAAGATGAAATCTTCACTCAAAGAAAAACTGATAGGAGACAAGGATAGAAAATCCTGGCAGTGTTTCAGGTCCCACTTGAAACTTTCCCTAACATCAGATCCACCACTGCTCCTTTTAGTCTGGCCAATATATTAATACATCCCCCTTTTTGTTTCTGCTGATTTAATTTAGCCTTTTGTGACTTGCGACCCTCAAGAGAGCCCTGACCAATGTACCATGTAAATTTTCTACTGAACCTAGTAGATCGTAGGTACCCAGTTCGAAGATATTTGGTGGTGAATTTCCTTTCCTTTTGAAGGTAGAAATTGGGATTAATGAATTTGGGCCACCTAAGGTATTTCCCCAAACAGATTTTGAGAGACTATGGCCAAATCTGTCATTCCTTCCACCCTGCCCCACCCCCCATCCACCCTTCCCAGTCTGTTTTTATACAACTCACAAGCTAAGAATGGTTTTTACATTTTTACACGGTTGGGGAAAAAAATAAAAGGGAGATTTTTGTGACACATAAAATCATATGAAATTCAAATTTCAGTATTCATAAATGAAGTTTTTAATTTCATGAATAAAATATGTGCAGAAATTTGTTTTCTCTCTTGTTATATAAGCACTACATAATATGCTTGATTCTGCCTCTTGGCCGACAAAGCCTGATATATTTATAATTTGGACCTTTTCAAAATGTGCTTGCTAATCCCCATCCTAGAACAATGAGAATGGAAAATTTACTAACCCTTTTTGAGGGAAGGCACTGTGTCTCATTATTTTTTTTAATAATCATGTATAACAGCACTTAGAAAAATTCTCTGTAAACAGAAAAATGTAGGAGATTGAACTGACAAAGATAGGATGGGAGATAGAATGAGGGGTGGCTTAATGATAGTGACTACCCATCACTAAATGGATTACTACAATGACTTTTTTAAAAAACAATTAATTTGCTTGCCCTCCAAAACATTATAAGTGATATTATAAGTCTCCTTCTTGTGATAAAGTTTTAAGAAGCTATTTGACTATTGAGGACTCACATGAGATACCCAAATGTAAGATTCTGACAGCTTAAAAGTCAGAGAGTCTAGTGTGTTAATTAGCTCATATTATAAAAGCATTTCTGAGAATACTGAGCTTCTCAGCCATCATACCCCGGTACACATAGTTTTTACCGTGATAATCAGATAACTTTTTGTCCAGCTATTGCAGAGAATGGGAGATGTAAGCAAAGGAAGAATAGGAGGATGAAAAAGAAAGTGTGATCTTGGACCTTGAAAATCTCTGGACAAGGGTGACCTCATGTATGGTGCTCCATTGGGTGGGCTTTTACTTTTGTCAGCCTGAGAACTATGCTTAGGAGTGAGACAGAGAAAATATAGTTACCTTTCATATGTGGGAGAAGGACACAGAAAGATATGTAGAGGGTACAAAGAAAATTTGTTTCACTTCATAATTTTATTTGGGGACAAGACTTCTTTACATATTTGTGAAATCCATCCTGCTTACATATAATTGGAAAAGCAATGAGAATATACTATTTTCTTAATTTTGATGTTGAAGATACTTTGATGGACAAAGAGTTTCACGGAATCATTTAGGTTTTATCATTCACATTTCTGTGGTTGCATCATGTCCTCTCTTAAGAAACTAATTGAAACTAGTAATCTTTTGTAAAGTATTACTGCTGGAATATTTTCAAGGAGAACTTCTTATCAATACACAATGGAAGACAGAGGCCAAGCTAGTGAATGAAGATATCAAACATAAACCCAGTGCCTCCTTCTACTCTCTCAGTCACCTCCTGGAAGAAACTGTTTGTGAGCCACAATGAGGAAGAATTCTGGACCAAGTTTCTCAAGGGGTTGTCCTTGGCTTAGCAGAAATGTATTAATTAAAAGCCTTAATTTGGGGAATTCATTAAGTTTTGGATTCAAATTTCAAATCTGGGTTTCTGTGTAATTCATTCAACACATATGTATGAAGAGCCAACCATTTTCTAATCACTGTGCCCACCGTGGATACATTGGCAAGCAGAATAGAGAGCGAGCCTGCCCCTGTGGTGCCATCCCATGACCCTATGACCCTTCAGTCTCCAGCAACTCATTAATGCTCAGCATTAGCATGTTTTCAGTGTTCAATGCATGGTTATGGTTATGTTCATTCCCATGTAGGATTGAACTATTAAATAAACAAATTATAAAATTGGGGTTAGCAGTGTGAAGACATATATTTAAAAGGTAATAGCTAACTTTATTGAGTACTTATTAAGGAGTAGGTCCTGTGCTAAGTGATTTGCATGCCGTATTTCTTGTATTCCTCCCAATAACTCTATGTGGTACATAATATATTATTCCCATTTTACAAATGAGGAAACAGGGGCCTAGAGAGGTTAAGTGACTTGCTCAACATCACACCACACATAAATAAAAGAACAGGGGTTTCAACACAACTCTGATTGATTTGCCGGGCTGAGTTCTTAACCACTGAATACAATGACTCTCTCTATACAATCACTGATTATAGCCAGGTAATATTTGATTATCACACAACTGTCTGTCTTATGAGAAGTTGGCATCAGCCAATAGATACAAGGACTAGGCAAAGCAGTGTTACCTAGAAGGAAAGAGCAAAAGCTGGAGAGGTAGAACTGATACAGGGGTTGGTGACGTAGCATATCCACATTGAAAAGACTTTGTTGATCAGTGGCGATGGCCCATATTGAAGAGTCATGGAAACCAATATTAGATAGATTAACACCACATGTGGAAAGACTTAAAAGTCATGCACAAAAGTTTGAATTTAATGCAGCAGGCTTTATAGCATCATAGAAGTTCTTAAACTAAGGCAGTAGTGTGCAGAATGTATTGGAGATTGGTGGATTGGCTTAGGCAGATGGTGGTTGGTGGGGATACAGAGTGCATGTATTAGTCAGGGTTCTCAGAAAAACAGAACCAATAGAACATAGAAAGTTATATAGAAAGAGATTTATTATGAGGGATTGGCTCATGTGATCATGTAGGCTGAGAAGTCCCATGATCTGCTGTCTATAGGCTGGAGGATCAGGGAAGCTGATGGCATAATTCCAGTGCAAGGATAGAGCACTGAAAACCAGGGGAGCCAATAGTCAAAGTCCCAGTCCAAGTCCTAAGGCCCAAGAACTAGGAGCACTGACATGCAAGGGCAGGAGAAGATGGACGTCCCAGCTCCAGAAGAGAGAAAATTCATCCTTCCTTTGCCTGTTCAGTCCCTCAACAGATTGGATGATGCCCACCTACATCAGTAAGGGTGGTCTTCTTTACTCAGTCTACCAATTCAAATGATAATCTCTTCAGAAATATCTTCACAAACACACCCACAAATAATATTTTACCAGCTATATGGGTATACCTAAGACCAGTCAAGAAAAAACATAAAATTAATAATCGGAATACACTAACTAGAAAGAGAGGATGGTAAATAAGTAGGCAAACTTTGAGCACACTGACATTAAGGTGAATTTGAGATGTTAGTCCCTGGTTATTCAAGTAAATATACTCTGTAGACAGTTCAAATTAAGATGTTGTAGTCTGAATGAGCAGTATGGGGGTTGGTGAGTGGGGGTACAGATAGATAGATGCTCCTTGAAGATGAGAAGATGGAATAAATGTAGATGAAGAGCAGAAGGCCAAGATCATAGCTTTGGTGGAAACTCACAGTTTGATGGTGGGAGAAGGGAGAAGAGCCAACAAAAAAGACAAACAAAAGAGAACAAAGGGGTGCAGTGCCATGGAAACGAAGAGAAGACTAAGAAAGAAGGAGCAGGTGCTCAACTGTGTCAAAAAACATAAAAAGGTCAGGAGGATGAAAACTGAGGAGAGATTGGATCTGACAAACAGGAGGTCATTGGTGACACTTGAGAAAGAATTCAATGACATGGAAGGGTAGGAACACTGTAGGGAGTACTTAGGCAGGAATGTGAAGGCAATTGATTTGGGTCCCTAGCTTAAGAGCTTTGGCACTAAAAAGAGAAATTAAAGTGTTCTAGTATAACACAATTCTTATTTCATAATAGAAGACAATAGAAAGGTAAGATTCATCTAAGAGAATTTCACTTTCCAGCAATATTTGCTGGAGCCTCTATAATCTTTTGTGGGAGAAAGACCAGTGGTAGAAATGTGTCTTTTTACTTCTGAAGACGGAACTGTGTAATTCTCTATTTCTAAGTTGCCTTTCCATCAGCATTAATTTTACATTTTCCTTAACTTGTCATCTTTCTGTGCTGACAGTAGGAAGAAAAAAAACATGCTAATCGACTGAGATAAAAGTGGAATTTCTAAGACTGTCGATCTACATGATTTCTCTGGCGGTTTTTCATTGGTAACAGAGTGTCTAATGTTCAGGGACAAGAGGAATCAGACCGCAGGGTGCCTGCCAGCTCTCCAGAGGACAGAAACCCACTTTTGCATGCATATAAATGAGCCCAGAAATAGGCTGTAAGATAAGAAGTGGTGTAATGTGGTAGAGCTCCATACTAGGGGGAAGGGGCCTGGACTCTCTGGATGGAGGGTGAGTTTGGACACTGTGTCACTGGAGTAGATAATGACATTAGAAAAGAACCATTTAGAAGCATGATATATTTTCCTGGTGTGCTGTGCCAAGGCGGCAGCTTGTTTAATTGTGTAAAATATACAACCTAACAGCTCCTTTCCTCTCACTTTCCAAAAATGCTTATGCTTGCAAAGGGAAAGTTTGAAATCAGTTTCCATTCCTTTCAAAGGATTAAAAATGGCCAATGTAGAGATGTATTGATCTTTTGAAAGGTCAGGAGCAGATTTATAGGTCAAGGTGCCACTTTTAAATAGCTAAAATGCTATGTTAGTGGAGGAACCACAGGAAGAAATGCTGAAAAAAAAAAAAAAAAAGAAAAAGGAATGCCCCAAACATATAATCAACTACCCATTGTTGCCTTTGTTTCTAAAGAACAACCTAACACTTTATATACACAGTCATGCACTACATCATGATCTCAGTCAGTGATGGACCACATATAAAACGATGGTCCCATAAGCTTATACCATATTTTTAATGAATCTTTTTTATGTTTAGATACACAAATATTTACCATTGTGTTAAAATTCCTATAGTTTTCAGTACAGTAACATGTCCAGGTTTGTAGCCTGGGAGCAATAGGCTATGTCATATAGCCTAAGTGTGTAGGACACTACACCATTTAGGTTTGTGCAAGTACACTCTGTGATGTTCACACAATGACAAAAATCTCCTAATGATGCATTTCTAAGAATATATTCCTGTTGTTAAGTGATGCATGACTGTATATATGTGTTTGTTTGTGTATGCCTGTACATATACATGTATACACACATATATAACATTATCATCATTTACTTTAAAATAAGTAGCAGAATTCAGCCAATAAATTCTGTAATTTCAAGAAATAATTACAAATATATTGCAGTTTCATTGTGTAGCCTTGAAGTTAGGAAGAGAGAAAGGTATCCAGAGAAAGGCAAGGGAGATGAAAAAAGTTGAGGAGAAAAGTGAGAGGGTAGAGTGAAGGGGATACAAAAAAGAAAGTAGTAATGGAAGGGGGAAAATTAAGAAATATGTGGAAGAGGGAGACAGAGAGAGAGGAAGTGGGAGTGGAGGGGAATGCCAAGACAGAAGTCGGATACATATTCAGTGACTAGTATGTTCCAAGAACAGTACAAAGAGCTAAAAGAGAGAAAAAATAAGCAAAGCAATGGAAGAGAAGTCCTGACAAATCAAGTTTCATACGTTCTAAGATGAGCCTGGTAGTTGGAGATCCATTGCCCTTTATACATTATCCTTTGCTTGGTTTAAGGGCACCAAGGTAAACGTGCTTCCATGTTATTATTCTTTAAAATTAAGACTAGTTAGCAGTTTATCACAGAACTTTCAGAGTTTGAAATACATGTCCTTGTTTTATTTTCAAAGTTCAAAATAAATCTTTACAAAAAAGTTTTAGTTTCTTTTGGGATCTTTGAGGTTTCTTCTTAAGTATGAAGGAATGGCTGCGTTTTGGAGGCTGACTTTGGAATCTCAGTGATATGTACAAATTAACTGCAGCTATTATTAGTTCATCGAGCTTTCCCTTCTCCTTGTATATTCGAGTTCCCCCACTCTTTTTGTGCTTTAAGTATGTCTCCATGGCAATAATACCTAACTGGATCCATCTACTCATCCACCCATCCATCCATCCTCCCTACAGCAAAACCTGCTATAGTCCACAGCTCTTTAATTGCTTGTCTTGAACAGTACCACTGGATTCTAGGGGAAGCATATTGATCTCTAAAGTACCTCGCCTAGACCACCTTATCTGAAACTTGGCCAAAAATCTATCAGCATGTTGCACACCACATCTCAACTCTACTGTTACTAAAAATTGACCTGCATATTAGTCTATACATAACCTTTGTGGTCCCTAACCCCTAGGCCATAGAGCCTCCATCCCCACCACCTCCTCTGTCCCATCCATGGAAAAATTGTCTTCCATGAAACTGATCCTTGGTGCCAAAAGTGGTTGGGGACCACTGCACCTATTCTTTCTAAAATAGTTATAGTCAGGCTGACCACAAACTTCTGAAGTTAATTATATTTTTATATATGTTTAAACAGATTCTCCCCATTTTAAAGGCTACTATATTGCAAGTTACATGAGCATAAAGATTTTGTTCTCTATTGGATGACTTCCACAAAATGTAATATATATGTGTCCCTTTTTTGTCTGCGCAATGCTGATCTGATGCTATATATCTCTGAAATAATTTCCAAAAAAATTGATACATATGGAATAGTATATTGCATGTGTTTACAAACACATGTATGCTTTCTGGCTGAATTCTCTCTTGGCCACTGAGAGCACAACAGTCTTGCACTGGTACACTCTTGGCTAATGAAATTAGCACATTGTATTGCAGATGTTTGCAATCAATGAAGACTCATCTGTATTATTCTCAGGTGAATTTTTTTTTTTTTAATGGATGTTTTCTCAGCTGTGGCCTCTTCCTCTGTCATTATTTTATCTTCTGGGGAGTAGTTCTGGAGTCTCATAGCTGACACAAACTCTGCACTTGATGATCTTCCTTTGCAACAACTCTAGTGCTGTTACACTGAATTGTAACATACAGAGGCTATTACAGTCATCTTCAAGGAAATGATCAGGAATAAAGAGTAAAGGACAACAGGCATTTGGGAATTGTTAGGAAAACTTTGGCATTATGAAGGGCATAATAAGTGTCTCTGTAATATCATAGGGTTGATTGGCAATTACATGTAAAGCATCTGTAAGAAACTACATGAAGGCCTGAAGAGATTTCAGGAGCAATTTCCAATAAAAAATGAAGAGAGCACATCGCCATAGGAGCTAAATTATAATGATGTATTCTTATTCTGCTTTAGTTAGTGCTGGCTCACTTAGCACTTCCATCTCTAGAAATGCATCTCCCATTCTACATAGATTATGCCTCTAGAGTAAAGATTGACAAACTATTGCCTGGCAGGCAAATCCAGCCCCCCACGTGTTTTGTAAATAAAGTTTTGTTGGGACACAGACACACCATTTCTTTATGCTTTTTGTGCGGCTGCTTCCCTCCTACACCAGCAGAGTTGAGTAGTTGTGGCAAAGACTACATGGCCCATGAAGCCTGAAATATTTACTATCCAGCTCTTTATTACAAAAGTTTGCCAATCTTTGCTCCAAAGGGTACAACTGTGTGTTAAAGAAATGTTTAGTCATAGAAAATAAAGAAGAATATTTTAACTCAGGTTGTGAGTACCAGTGGAAATTCATTAATTTTTGCTGCACCTTACTTAAAACGTCTCAGCATTAGGAGAGATTTTAGAAATCATTAAGTCCAACTCCCTATTAACCAGACTGCAGCTAGGAAAAATTGTCTTTCTTCTTCATAAGAAGGTCAAGCTGGTGAGTGAAGTGAAAAGAGTAAACACTCAGCTGAAGGGAACTGGACAAGCAGCTTACTTATAAATATATGTAATTGAGACATAAAGAACAACCAAAGCTGTGTCTGCTGGGGTTTGATATGTTACTCATAAAGCATTCTATTACTAATTTATTCATTTCAGTAGGGCCAGTGTTTGGCAATATGTTCCCAAATTTGAGTTTGTCTGGATAATTGAAAACAATAGCTTAGTTTCTTTCTATGTTGTAGTCCACACGTTTATATTAATTCCTGTTTTCCTTCCTCTAGACTCTTTGAATCCACAAGATTCTACTGTATTTTTGTTCGTTCATTTTAATAAAAAAACAAAAAAGCTTCTCTCTGTGTCATATATATCTGGAAGTAATTTTGCAATTTCAGCGTGAGGGAACTTGAAGGATTCACTGGTAAAAAGGTAAGAAGGATCATGACATAATTCATTCTCAATTGCTGAGAATGACAATAAGTACAGATGAGTATAAAAATCCTGGAATCATAAAGTATGTCTAGTTTTGGGAAAATATTGAAATGTAGAGAAATGTGTAATGCAAGACTCTTTCTGTGGCTTCTTCTCATTGTCACTTATAGGTCATTTAAATTGTTTAGGAGCATAAGATATGTATATATAAACACACACATACACATATGTACATGCTTCTTTTTTAGCTCCTAGCATAACAACTTTAAGAGAAAAAGTTATTTTTGATAATCATTACAAATTCACTAATTGAGTTTATTTTTGTGAGTTTTCAATTTTTATTACAAACTAAATTATGAAGTAAAAATATCTAAGTTAATGAACATCTCTTAGTGGACTGGTAAGTCATTCACAGAAAAGGAAATAGAAAAAAAAGAATGAAAACAAAACTCATAAATTCATTTGTTAAAACCCATGAGGTATAGAGAAGTCAGCCTCCTTTTGGGGTCAGACACTGTTAGTGCTTCTGTCCGTTCTTTATTGTATCACAATATTGATTTCTAAACAGTCAACTTTCCTCAATCGCTGTATTTTTTTCAATTTCAGGTATTATCACAAAACAGACCAATTTCTTCCGTGGGCTAACTAAGAGGGAAAACTCTAAGATAAATGAGGAGCAGAAAAGACAAGATTATTTTGTGAGGAGATGTACGCTAAACCCCACACCACTCTCTTGGACCAATACCTTTAAGATGCCCTGAGTTTGCATCAAAAGTCATGAATATTCCATTTATTTTGAAATCTAGGTCAGTGTAGTCTTAGTGCTGTCATCACTCATATAAAAGCTGTTTTCAAATAACTAAGCTGCCATAAGGCCATAGTGTACCTATTGTGATGATCTGGAAGATTAGACGAGGACCAATGGTGGTGATTGTCACTGAGTAAATGAAGAATTTTCTAGGAATTGGAGCTCAGACTGTCTTGTAAGTTAATGCACTCTTTAGTCTAGCAAATGTTCAAGCTCGATTGTTTTTGGCCAGAGAGGTAGATAGGGATGATCCTTACCTACATTGAGCAACATACTATACCAATGACCTATATTGTCTTTCAGCTAACCCTAATATTCCCTAGGTTCATGTTATTGATTTTAATTCTTGGGACAAATAAAGCCATACATAGATTTGGTTTCACATATAGAATAATAGGAAGTAAACATCTTATGAAGCACAAATAATTTGGTTGTCAGAAGAGATACAGAGTCTCCAAGTGAGTTGGTTTTATCTGGGTTAGTCAATAAAAATGTCTGGGATTAATGCACTGTCTGATTTAGGTGTTATGAAAAATTTTGTTATAATATCAAGGAAGTTCTGCAGGTAAATCCAGGTGACATAATCACCATCAAATACTCATTTAATCATTTAATAAATAATTATTCATGTCTTATATGCCAAATATTATAGTAAGTTCTAGGAATCTGATGGTCAATGGGAAAGACACAGTCTTATGAAAAAGCATTTAGTCTAGCAGGACATTACATATGACAAAGAAATTATTAATAAGTCAAGTAAATAATAATAATAATAATTGGGATAAACATCAAAATGAGAGTAACATTATGCTACTATTAAAAATAAATGAGTGCTGGACTGCCACTTCAGAGAGAGTAGTTTAAAAGACCATATTGAGGACCTGAGATCTCAAAGATCTAGTAATAAGAAAGGTGGGGAGGGCCGAGCAGGCCGAGCTGAAGGACAGCATGTGCAAAGACCCAACGTGGGAGGTGTTGAGACACGAAAGACGGCCAGCACAGGTGGCGCCTGGTGAGCAAGCTGAGCAAGGGTGAGAGACACGAAAGATGAGGTGGAAGCGTGGGCCAGATGATACAGAGCCTGAGAAAGGATTTGAAGTACAAGACCATAGAAAAAGATTTCAAGTAGAGGATCTACATGATCCGATTTACACTTTAAGACGAAAACTCTTGCTACTGCTGAAAAGGAATGTGAGGAAACAGGAACAGTGGAAGCCGGGGGTGGGTAAGAAGCTGTTGCTGTAATCCAGGTGAGCAATGATGAAGTCCTGGATTGAGGTGGAAAAGAAGAGAGAGAGAGAAATAGAAAGATCTAATGCTTAGTTTAGAGGTGGACTCAACAAGACATATGTATAGAGGGTGGGGAAAAGAAAAGAATGCCCAATATTTTTAAATACCTTAATAGGCTTCTAAAGAGTTAGAGTTTTGTTTTTTTGTTTTTTTTTGTTTTTTTATGGAATGGGGTTGTTTCT
>RJWJ010041795.1:0-13344 GCA_004363605.1 Indri indri | reverse complement strand
CGACCTTGCTATGGCTGAGGTATGATAGATGAGATGTGTATTGAAAAATAAGACTAAAAAGATAGATTGGGATAAAGAAATAGATGGCCTTGAATGCCATACTAAGCTTGAGAAAATTACTTTTGGGGCAGTTTGAAAGTTAAGCTGATCATGGAGGCCAAAAGACTAATGGCTTGCAGTATCAGAACTGGCAAAGAGACGATAAACTCAAGAGAATTCAGTAGAAATAAAATTAGCAAGAAATAAAATTTGCAGTGGCACACCATGTTAAACACATTTGCATAATAATACTTTGTACTCTATTATTATTTCAAATAATGTTTTTCTCACTAAGTGCTTAATAAGCACTCATTAAGATTAATAAATCAGACAAAAATGATATGCAAATAACAAGTTTTCAGGTACATTGCATAAATATAATTTTCCCTGCTGTGTAAGTGTTCTTGATGCTTTCTGAACCTTCTCTATTTAAGAGAAGCTTGTAATTTTGTCTCATTGATATTTAGTTCTTCTGTTGTCTAGTAGTTTTCCAAGACAACTGTCGTTTCACAAGGCTTTGTTTTCAAGGGTTCAGGAATCAGGAGAGTCTTCGTGATGACGTTCCTGTTTTTTTCCATCCTAACTTATGTTCTACATTTTGGGTCATCATCCAGGAATTCAATGGCATCACTACAGTTGACTTTCACTATTTTTTCTTGACAGTGCCTTCAGGGATGATATATGGGGCCTCCTTGGTATGGAAGAAAAGTGTTTATTTTGAAGCTATATGTACGTTTGTGAAATCATCACCTGCTACAACAATGACTGAAATAGGAAACAACGGTTATTGCTTCAACAAATTTAAGAGATCAAAGCTTTTAATAATTAGTTTTCATACTCTGTTTTATTCTTTTTTAACTCTTTGTTGTTGTTGAATGAGTCTTAACCTCATTTTAACCCTGGGGATTTCTTGTGTTGATATATTGGAAATGACCACATAGAATTATTCATCTGTTAGGCATTCCGAGGCATAAGACTTGCCTTCTTTCTTTCGTCCTTAGATAAAACACCCAACCCCCCAAAAATGCCTAAACTGTGACTGCTTAATACCACAGCAACTGCCTATTAAGTTTAAAAATGCATGCTTTGTTAAAAATTGATTTACAAAAACACAGATTAGGGTTAAGATTAAAGTGGGGTCTTCTAGTTCCTTACCCTAGAATTGAAAACAATGTACAATTCAAGAGTGGCCTTGAATCGTGGTGATGACCTACCTATTAAGGAAAAGGCAGAAGAGCCTCTAGGTAGAGTACAAGTTTCCTTCTGTCCTCTGTAGGGAAAGTCTTATCTGATCTCTTTAATACAAAGAAACAGGAAGTTCAAAGGAATTCGAAAGGAGGAGGATAGAATTCGGACTGCATCAGAGCACACATCAAAGTGACCGAAGCTGAGTTCTTGCTCTAACAGAATCATGACTCTATAGCCTAGCGAAACAAGTTTCTATGCTTGTCATACACAAAACAATGAAACTGGTTACTTCTCGAAATAAGGATATGAAATGTCCCTCTTCCCAGATACTCCCCCCATGTGATGAGAAGATGACAGTCTCATCTTTTATGAGTTAAAACATGGAAACTATGTGCTCATCTTTATACAATTAAATATCAGCTGACAAATTATTTTTGGAAACATGGTGTTGGAAGATAATTTTCCACAAATCTCTCATGTTTCTATATATCCAGGTAGTAACAGCCAATTTGCTCCAGACTACCTTTTCAGAAATGATTGTATAAGCGAATGATTTCGGAGCAGGTTTACTTAATTCCAGGACAGTAAAAACAAAAATGTCTCTCTCCCCTGGAGACATTCCAAGACTGTACAGATAGATAGAGACATCTCCCTTTCCACTCCAGAGCAATTTGCTAATATTTTAAATTATAATAATAATTTCTCTTTCTGGGCAGATTTGCCTGCAGCCCGTATATAAGATTGGGGCTTTCTAATTTCGGGGCTCCTCTTCTGTCATGTACCCCTCGCTACATGTGCAGGCAACTCCTTTCTTTCATAATGTTGCCCTTCGAGAATCTGGAGCTTGAGGAACATATGTCAAGCAATAGCTGGTGCTATTATTGTGAGTACTAAACTGTCTTTTGTCTCGGACCTAGAGACATCAAGTATTTATGCTAGCATTAATAACTATAAACCTATGAAAGGCTAACTTGTTACCATGCGAGTAGGTAATCCCAGACCGTTTAGAGTTCCTGACATGACAGTTTAACACGTATCTCTTTAACTATTTATGGAAAAGAAGCAAATACTATTTTGAAAAAAAAAAAAAAGAACATGAAGCTAATGTTTATTGAAGGAATATACATTACATTATTTAGTCTTCACAATGACTTAATATATTACAACCATGAAAGTGGGGGATTTCTCCAGTCATATTATCTGCTTTTTCTCCAGTTTCTAGCACAATGTCTGGCACAAAGAAAATGCTAAATATTTTTACATAAAAAATGAATAAGTGTGAATGTTTATGTATGATTTTGCGGATGGTGGATTGCTGTTCAGACGGGAGAAACAATTTTCCCAGAGCCACAAAGCTAATAACTAGCAGACCTGGAATTGGTATGCAAATCAATCAGTTGCATAGCCCTTGTGGTTTCCATAGTTAGATTTTAACGATGTGTCAGCTGATGCTGATATCCAACCATATTATGGAAGTTTCTTTTTCACTAAATCAAATCAAGTAACTATATACTGAACTACAATTAAAACAAATAACAAAATATAAAATAAATTAAAATTATCTTCACTATAAAAGTGTATTCTTTATAGCCTGTTTGCAGAAATCATAGCTTCCTTTCACACCAGTACCTTGCTATTGTATGTATTTAACATACATAATTACATGTAAATATTTTAGGCATTATAACTCCAGTTTTGGTTATTCAACATGTATAAAAATAACATTTTCTTAAGCCACACAGTACATAAAAATTATTTTTATTTTGTATAAATTAACCAGGAATATCCTTATGGTATCCATTTATCCGGTACTAAGTTCTTTTCTAGAAAGACTCAGAGCTTACATATAGCATTACATAAATAACCCCCAAATAACAATGGATATGAGATTCATATACATTTTTTCATATGAATCTCATATACGTTTTCATCAAAAGAGTCATACTAATCAGCTATACTTATAATTTTATGATAAAAGACTGAAAGTCTACATTGTTTAAGTTGAGAAAGAAGTTAAAACAGCATGTCTTTGATCCATTTCTCTTCGAATTACCAGGGATCGTCTAGGGAAAGAAACAAGATAGTCTTGTTTGATATCCTTGTGAAGACTATAACTGGATCTCTTAGTAAAAAGAGTAATGATATTTGATTAGAGGAGAATACTTCTCTACAGAATACTCTTAGCTGGCGCCATGGTTTAGGAGTGCTTATGGTAAACAAACCTAGAAGCTATGGTTCAATGAATTGAGGATACCCGGAGGATGTCATATAAGCTGTACAATTATAGCTTATATCAGTAACCTAAAAGGCCCCCAGTGTATGAGGCATATGTCTGATAAGAATGAAGAATGAAAGGACTTGTATCTGCCCTCAATGTCTTAGGCCTCTCCCTGTTTTGTCTGTACCTCTTAATTGTTTACATCACTGAAATTATTAGTAAAGCTTGGCACTGGGTAAAATCTCTGATTTGTGTGACTCTTATTTCACAATTTGATCTTTAGCGTTAGCTCGTAAGTCTACATTTATTTTTATTCATTTTCAAGTTAGAGTAATAAGAGGTAAACGATACATATATTATTTAGCAAAAACCATTGTCTGACTAGATGGTATCATTCCTAGAACTAGTAAAAAACGTTTATGAAGTATCAGCCAACCAATGAGTTTAACAGCAAGTATTTACTTAGATTATATATTTAGATAATTTAAAATTTTACGACGTCCTGTATGTTCTACTGGCTGTTTGCAGTGTTTGTGTCTTCCTTTACCACTAATCCAGAAGTATCTCTGAAACATTTCTATACCAAAATGACCCTCTTCACTCTGTATTTATAGAGATCGACCAAGCTAGTAGAGACTGACAGCGCCACTTAGTGGGAAGAATAGAATTTGATTCAACTCAGTGTCACTTCTCTGCCACACCTGAGTTCTCCCCATATTGTTTTATTATTATTATCATTATTTTCAAAAGACAAGGCTTCTTTTTCTTTTAATACAATTTTAAAATAGAAGTATTTAAGGACTCAACTAAAAGTATTATTAATTGCAAAGACACTTTAGAAACAAAAATAAAGAGTGTATTGGTTGAATAATTACAGCAACACTCTAGTAGTAAACAGACGTTTCAGAATCATTTTTTCATAATGTGACTAGATTTTTCAGAGATTTATGTAATAAAACTAACTACTGAAAAAAGCCATATAATATATAAGTTTACAGAATCAATTAGACTTATTCTTCATTTGTAATTTTAATAAGCACATAGATTTAGTGAATTTTCTTCCAGTAAGTTTTTTTTTTAATTTCAAAGTATTATGGGGTACATATGTTTTTGGTTACATGGATTGCTTCTTTAAGCAGATTTTATTTATGAACTCAGATTTCTTCTCAAAAATAAGCATAGTATTCCTCTCTGTTAAGAAAGATAAAAATTAATGTGATCGTGTATATGAAAGCATGCTTTAAAAATGAATGTGGATAATTTTTGGGATCACTGAACTCTGAGAAATGTAAATTGTTTCTAAACAACAGGTTCTGTGAGGTCAGGGAGAGTTTTCTTTTCACTGCCATATACCCAGGATATATAATGCCTGGCTTATTGCACATCTATATTTATATCATCTATATGTACATCTATCTGATGAATGTTTACAAAACAATGAAATGGATGTTTTTAAAAGTTATTGACTACCTCGTCATTGAGATATATAAGAAAAATTAATAAGACATTAACATCCCAGATTTTTCACTATCACATTCAAGTGCCTTATATTCATTATATAAATAGAAGTTTGGAGCACATTTCTAAACCATTGGAAAAATATTTGTATTTTTGTGTCACATGAATTTAATAAAACCACCATTTTATGTGGTTTCATTCCATATGGGAAACAGGGAGGTACTGTAAATATAAAAAAATATGTGGTGCTAAGTCCCTTTGACAAAGTAAATACACAGAAAATTAAACACTGGTAAATAAATCCCTGTAATTTGACAAGGTGGATAAATTGTTATACCTAGGTTTAGGAAGAACAGGTTTGACCAAGTTTAAATGTCACAAAAAGAGAGAAGCCATTGCCTTGCAAAATCCCCTAAGAGAAATACAAGTGCTATAATTAAGTATGAACCCTAAATTACTTGAGAAATGTTTAGAGGCTCTGCCATACTAAGTATAACAGGATAATACTCTCATGAAGTTGTAGTCAATTATCATGAGTCGGTGTCATTTTAGAATTCAAACCAGTTGGTTGGATAATTCATTTCCAAGAGCCCCACCGTGGCATAATCCTGCTGCAGCCATCTGTATCATAAGATAAGTTGATTCCCAAGTTTATTACTGAAACACCATGGCAATATCAGTAAATTTGCCAGAGTGATTTCCCTGTGGTCACACATTTATTTAGCCAAACAAATGTCTGTGCTTGCAGTAGGTAGCAGATGTTGTCAGTTACAGCATACAACATCATCTGAAGCATCTTTTCTGTAGTTGCAACTGAGAGGGAGTGGCAATGTGAAAGGAGCCAAATGACTGAACCTTTAAAAGGACCAGGTTTTTGTTTCTTAAATTCTGTTTTATTCCCCAGATTTCCCCTGAATAGTGATAAATTGCTATCCATTTAGAGTGGTAGTTAGCAGCACTGAATAATTCAAAGAGACATAATACTGGGCTTTTGCAAAGGGCTTACCTCAATATGATGACTCATACACACAATCTCACTAATTCTATCCTGTCCCAGTAGTACAAAGCATACTCTGTATGTTAAATGGATATCTCTGGAGACTAGCTTTCTGACTGAGCTGAAAGCTCGCAGTTATATCTAATGTCAGGAGCTGCTTACTGTCTGTTTAGTTGTTTCGCTATTCATCATCACCATTCTCCAGCTTGTGGTATTTTTGCTTTGAATAAAGAAACCAGAGACAGATATTGTAGGTTGACTCATAGGATACCCAAACTCAACTCTCTTTTTGTCTGAATACCTACTTACACTATGAAGGCCAAAAAACTTATCTTACAGCCAGAAATGGCTAAGCAATGTAGTTCTGTACAAACAAACATAATCAGAAATATGATGGGCTTGCCCTACAACCTTCCTTTTTTTTTTTTTTGCTTGAAATCTCAGACAGAGCCACGCTGCAGCAGCCATTTTGTGACCACGAGGGAAAAGAGAAACCCAGAGTTCCAGAACCAACATCAGCAGACATCTGCTTCAGCTTTCTTGCTATATAAAAAAATCAAAGTCTCCATTTTCAAATTAATGCACATTTATCTGCTATTTTCAATCAAAAGCATTCTTCATCAGTAATACGAAATTCTTATTGGGATAGGAGAGTCTTACATTTGGTGGAAAGCTCTCTGTGTTTTCAGCAAATGGTTAGCTGTGCTTTTAGTCTCTTTTTATATGGTCTATGTGGGGAAAAAGATGTTTTTTATGTAACAAATTTGAAGAAATAATGTTTGTCTGATACAAATCTGTGCTATAGTGAGAATATTGCTCCTTTCTGAGTGCTACCTGCAAAAGCAACAAACTGATTATCCTTTGTATTAAACACTAACATCTCATCAATCTGGTTGTGAAGGAATGAGTCTAATAGCTTAAAGCAGCGGTCCCCGACCTTTTTGGCACCAGGGACTGGTTTCATGGAAGATAATTTTTCTATGGACTGGAAGTTGGGAGGTGGAATGGTTTTGGGGTGAGTCAAGCATGTTTTATTTATTGCGCAGTCAAACCTCTCTGCTAATGATAATCTGTATTTGCAGTTGCTCCCCAGCACTAGCATCACTGCCTCAGCTTCACCTCAGATCATCAGGCATTAAATTCTCATAAAGAGCACACAACCTAGATGCACAGTTTACGGTAGGGTTCATGCTTTTATAAGAATGTAATGCCATTGCTGATCTGAAAGGAGGCAGAGCTCAGGCAAGGATGGGGAGTGGCTGTAAATATGGATGAAGCTTTGCTTACTCAAGGGCTCACCTCCTGCTGTGTGGCAGGGTTCTTAACAGGCCAGACTGGTACTGATCCACAGCCCAGGGGTTGGGGACTGCAGGCTTAAAGAACCAATACCATTACATATCAAATTAACATGAGCAACTTTTATATGTTCTTGTAAGGTTAAAGAAAATCTCTGCTTATATCAAGTATGCACAAAGGAGCTACTTCTATTTGCTGATTTATTATTGTGCTGTGTTTGTATTTTTGTTATTTAAATTGTTATTGTCTTAAACCAAAAATAAATTTTTGAAAAATTTCTTTCTGAGAAGGGACAAATTTTGATGTCTCTTTTATTCTCTCAAACGTGAATGCTTTCTTTGTTTGGCTTTTGTGTCCCCAGAGTTCCTGATAGTCTCTCATGACTCTTATTCTTCCTTCTCTGATTCCTTTGCAGGATTCCCTTCTTTTGGGATGATCTCCATTGTATCATCCTTGGCTATCTTTTCTTATCACTTGGCATATTTGTCTGGAATTATTGTGTTCACTCACATGGCTTTAATGACATACCATAATGGTGACTGCTAAGGTCATGTTTCCAGGCCAGAGCTCACACTTGAGATCAATATGTGTGCGGTGAGCTGGTCAATTTGTTCTCTGTAGGGGGGAAGGCATAATTTGTAGCCTTTGCTGATTTCTGTGGAGTAAATACTCCCTCTATAGCCCATTTTAAGCTACTAATCATTTAACAACTAGCTCATCAAATTCCTGAATATTAATAATTAGCTCTTTCAAGTTGATATGCATCAGTTCCAATGTACCAGAGAGCCCACTGGTCATCACCACTTGGCTGTTATGGAACTTCAAAATCAAAACATACCCTAACCTAAGACCATTATCTTCTTCTCTCCCAATCTATTCTTTCTCAGTGAATAATACTGCTGCTCATTTATTTGTTTAAATCAGAGTCCTGAATGTCATCCTTGATTTATTCCTCACTCTCATCCTTCACATTAGATCAGTAACCAAATCTGCTGTTACTTCTTCGTCTTTAGTATCTCTCAAGTATTCCATTGATACTAGCTCAGTCTGAGTCACTATCATCTCTCACCTGAATAACTGCTTCTTATGGGCTCTTTGCTTCTGGTCCAGCTGATTCTGCTTCCAGTTGATTCTCCATGCAGACCAGAGGGATGTATCTACAATGCAGAACTACTCATTTCACATTCTTACTTATAGCCCTACATTGGTCTTCAGGTACAACTTAAATAAAGTTGCAAGTCCTTCAGAAGACACATATGGCCCTTTGTGTACTGGTCCCTGCTAATCTACTGAGCATGATTTCTTATAGACTACAACCAATATCATGTAGTCAGATGAGATTACTTATGCTTCTTCTTTTGATTCCAAGATATTCCTCATGCTCTTTCCTTTAACAGACTAATACTATCAATAATAAATTCAGTAACTTAAGTGTTTAACATAATATATGCTAGGCTCTATGGTGGTTTTCTTGTCAATATACTTATCCTCATAACCACTTTAGTACCTGGATGTTTTTTGTTTGTGGTTTTTTTGTTTTGTATTTTTTTAATTGAGGAACAGAAAGGTTAGCCATCTGTTCCAAAATTACACAGTAAGTATGGGGAGAAGAATTCAAACACAGGAAAACAGACATCAGAATCTGTGCCCCGAAACACTATACTCCATTGCTTCTGAATGCCCCATTTCCTCCAAGTCTTATCATTACAATTTCTATTTATGGTTCTCCTTTTTTCAAGAAGCTTTTAAAATTAAAAATACTTTTATGTAGTTCCATAGTGAGCTAAACTAATCCTTATCCTTAGCATACATTTCTGGAATTGCTTATTTATTTGTATTTATTTTTCCATGGCCCTCAGAAAAATTTCATCTTTCAAAGGTAGGACTATCTTGCTGCCATTATATCTGAGGCACGTAGCAGGGTGCTAAGCACATAACAAATGTAAAACAAATGTAAATTTGTATATGGTGGATGAATAAATGTTGAAAAGTGAGAAATTTCCACCTGGAATCAGTAAGGCTCAACCATTTATAGACACATACTATTGACTGAGTTTAAAATGGAAACCAAATAACAGAGCAGAAACTCACCAAAGCCATCACTCACTGCTTTTGATTGACATATTAATTAGTATTTTGGGATTACAATCCAAGAAACGGACAGAAAGAAAACACAAACTGTGGAATTACAAACTATGAATTGCTGAAAAAAGCCATCTTCCTGTTGACTTCTCTAATTTTATAGATAAGGAAGCTAAAGTCAAGGCACAAAATAAGACCTGTTCATTACTTTTACTTATTCGACTTTCTTATGAAATTAAGCTAGAGAACTCAAGGGATGCTTTTGATCTTAAAAAGAAAATGGAGAATGAAAACTTTGATCTAGGCATTATAATGTTAAATCATCAGTTATTTGATATTAAAATCTACAATAGCTTTGGCTAAAATTAACTATAGATATAATAAGTGATTGAAAACCAGAAAGCATGGGATAAAAAAGGAAAGATGTCTTATATAAATTTATATTGGTTTACTTTTCCTCCCTCATTTTACACTTACATTAATAGGAATATACTCTACTAATATCTTAGTAAGGTGATCTTTACTGCTTGTTACCTCTTCCAGCTCTGTAAAATAGGGATGGTAAATTATTCTCAAAGGACTTTTATAACAACCAATTATAATATTCTGTAGAACTTTAAGCAGTGTCTATCATTTAGCAGATATTCACTAAACATTTGATGAACAAAAATTTTCCTGTGAATCCTATTTTACTTTCAATTTAATAATGAAAGATTTCTTTTTAAAATTCTAGATACAGCTTTATTATTACAGTCAAAGAGTTGGAAATTGCTTTCATAGCTCCACACCTACCTTCCCTGAAATCATAATCTTTATATTCATCATCTATAGTGTGATATGAACAATGTAGATGTCCAAATAAATTTTTCAGAAAAGGCCTCTCATAAGAAATTAAGTTTTGAGCTCTTCAGCTGCAGCTGTGAAATATGAATTTAAGGTTTTCTAAAGGAATCTCTCACTTTGTCATTGAAGAAGGCCATTTATTATTTTTTTCAAAATAAGGAATTTAAATGTTACCTCAAAAATTAAACAGAGCATTTCAAAATGTTCAGAAAAAATTTTGCTGATCCTGCTTAGGAACAACTTTACTTCCTTTACTTGCTTCTGTCATTATTAGACAAAATAGTCGAAACAGCAGAGTCTCCCCACTCAGGGATTTATCTGTGTTTGGGGTTTGTTTATGGTACCGGTCATCCTTCATTTGCTTTGACATCACAATCATCTTTCTAGTCACAAATTATCATGTGATATCAGGGGCAGAATAAGAAAAATATGAGCTTTAATATACTGGGTGATACCATTTGTGCTTATATTCAGTGATTATCATATCAAGACTATGCAGAACCCAGAGAAACATGATCACTGAAAGAAAAGAAAACTTTTCTAGGCCTTGTTTCAAAATAAGTGTGGTTTTTGTGTTACTGCATTGTTGAATCAGATCAGCCACCCTGAGAGGTCAAGCAGTGGAGAATATGTCCCTTTTTCTCCAAGAAACTGCCAAGGCTCTTTCATCTTCCAATGGCAAAGCTCAGAAAGTGTCCTACATAGTGGTTTATGGTTTATAACTACTATTTGCCTTTCCTTCCTGGAAATACCACTACCGTTTGGATCAGATGCTTCAACTTCATGGCTTTGTAACTCTTAGTCTTGCATGTCATCATTGATATGAAAGTGATCATGCACTATTTCCAGAAAGCCCCTTAATAGTATGTATCCAAGTAGAAATAATATTGAATCAGGTGAGGTGATGCGATATTATATAAAGAGCTCCAGATTTAGAGTCAGACAGTTTTAGTTACCACTTTTGGTAAACAGAATCACTCCCCTCCTAAGAATACCCCTCCCCTCCCCAAAGTCCTAATGCCCAGAAATTATGAATATGTGGGTTTACTAACAAGGAGGAATTAAGATTGTTGCTAGAATTAAAATTGCTAATCAGCTGATTTTATGATAGGGAGATTATCCTGGATTATCCCAGTGTGCTCAGTGTAATCACAAGGGTCTTCACAAAGGAAAAAAGAAAGGAGAGTCGCTTTTAGAATGATGCTGCATTAAAAAGACTTCACTGGCCATTGTTTGCTTTCTAGATAGGAGGGAAAGAAAGCAATAAAACTGATCTTATACTTAAAG
The DNA here is from genome assembly GCA_004363605.1 of Indri indri. NCBI lineage: Eukaryota > Metazoa > Chordata > Mammalia > Primates > Indriidae > Indri > Indri indri. The sequence goes on along the minus strand of RJWJ010041795.1, from coordinate 1,936 downwards.
TCTCCAGAAAGAAATGCAGCCATGCTGATACCTTGATTTTCACCCAGGAAGACCCATTGCAAACTGTTGACCTTCAGGTTTGTTAGATAATAAATGTGTGTTATTTTATACCACTAAGTTTATGGTAATTTTTTCAGTAGAAATAAAAGACTACTACTCCACTACACCCCTGATAGCTGTGGGATCTTGAGCAAGTCACTTAATTTCTTAAGACTCTGCAACCTCATTATTATAACAGAGAGAAAAATATTCTATTGTGCAGATGATGTACAATGATGCTTGTGAAATCAGTTTGTATTACATAATTTGCTATAAAATTACAAATTTATTAATTGCAATTATTAATTTTTATTATAGAAATGAGTAGCCCTGGGTTCTAGTTGCATCTCTATTACATACCAGCTATGTGACCTTGAGAAAGTCATTTATCTTCTTTGCATCTTAGTTTTTCATATGAAAATAATAAAAATAATCATTTTTAAAATTAATGTGGGAAGACACTCTAATATTTAGTGAGCACTTACTACACATGTGACAATAACAGATGGCAGGAATAAAAAAGTCAAGTAAAACCTGACCCCTTTATTGAAGAAATGATAAACTAGGTGACATTATGTATGAGATCACATAACAAACTGAATCATTAAGCAAATGGAGGGATTATTATTCTTATTTAAAAGCCTATAGGTTAGAGTAGAATTTTATTTTATTAACTTTATTGGGGGATTTCTGTCTAGGCAACCATTTAGCTATCTACAAAGAGCTTTGTTACATGTGGACATCTATTATCTTTTCACCCAACTTCCATTTTGCTTTTGTTGAGTACCCACACTTTTGTTTTGGGGAATTGTCTTTCCCTCATTGACATAATAAGGTAGGGCTTTAAATCAAGATGCCATCTTTCCCCCTAGTGAAGGGACAGACTAGTGGAAGGATGCTAGTCTAATCAAATCCTTAGTGGAATTTGAATTTTAAGTGGACTAAGGACAAGGCTTGGGATTTGATTTATCCTACTTGTCGTGGTCTGCAGAAGCTGCTCATCAGCGTCCCAATTCCTGCATGTATTTTGATTTTATTTTGTTTCCTGTTTGGGTCTTGTCCATATCTTTCACTTCACGTCTGTAACCTATTTCTCACCCTTCCAATAAATTCTTTTACTATTTATATCATTGATGGATGGATTTGGCTGATTTCACCAAAGAATTCCAAATCATGTATCTTTTTAAAATGTCCATATATATCTATTGTTCTATATAGTGAAACTTTTGAGATGGAACTCTATTTCATCCTATTTGATTCCACATGAAATTGATAACCAAATACCAGAATAAACAAGAGACAGTGTTAAGTAGCACATTGAGCTCTATAATTAATCCACTAAAAGTTACTCTTTTGTAGTTCAAGATGAATGATATTTGGAGTCAGTACAGGGTATAAGTTCTATTAAAATGGGAATAGATATGTCACTAGATAGAGAAATTGATACAGGATACCTCAGATCTGAAATGCCTAATTTTATCCTTGAAGGGTATTTATTCCAATAAAATCCCTAAAGGGAATATGTGCATAGAGACCAAGGACCAACAATGAAATCATCTTTATTAATCTATGGAGGCCATCTCAGAAAAAAAATGCCTATAGGAACCAAGAAGATCATGTAATTAATAACATGAGCTTTTTTTATAGATACAATAAGGAAAAATTATCGATGAATGGTAAGTGAAACTTGTCTTCGGGGCGAGGTAAAGATAAGAAGTAAAAGGAACCATTTTCAATTCAAAAGACTACACTCTTTCTAGAAAGATTAGTGGCTTCTCAACTACAGAAGTTAGTTACCAAGTAGGACTTTAGGCCTGGATGCCAAATCTTCTAGATAATAAAAAGAACCAAGGAAATTGGCTCTGTATGTGAAATCTGGCTGGATGTTTCCAACTAA
>RJWJ010041794.1:0-13346 GCA_004363605.1 Indri indri | reverse complement strand
TTAAAATTAATTTATTTCATTTGCCCTTTGAATACTTTTGATGTTTTATTTTAAAGTTCCTCAAGGTATAATCCAGTATAATATTCCACATTAGTCTCAACATCTAAATATATTATTGATAGAAAATGTATTTTTATTTATCCCAGGAATGATGCTCCTATATAAAAATACTAGATTTTAAGAGCAAGAGTGAGACTCCATCTCTACCAAAAATATTAATAGAAAAAAAGTAGCCAGGCATGCTGGTGTGTGTCTGTAGTCCCAGCTATTCAGGAGGCTGAGGCAGAAGGATTGCTTGAACCCAGGAGCTTGAGGCTGCAGTGAGTGGAATCCCCAGATGCCACTGCACACTACCCAGGGCAACAGAGTAAGACTGTCTCATTTAAACAACAACAACAACAAAAAATGAATAAAACATAGTTGCAGCCTGCCCTGAAATTACACTGGGACAGGCAGGTAGGAAAATCAATGATATTAGAGCTCAATTATGTGATTACGCAGCAGATGTTCTGGAGGACAGACAAAGAGCACCCAGGTCATGACAAAGTGGGAATGGTCAGGAAACACTTCCGAGAGAACATAAATTCATGCTAAATCCCAACAGGTAAAATACAGAATTCCAAGCAAGTGAGAAAAACACAAGCAAGGCACAGAAACATGAAGTTGCATGGCTATCAGGATGTTTTTAGTTGCATGTAGCCCTACACCCCAGGTATCTGTTGGAAGGTAAATGTCATTTCCTCTGGGCTCCATATAAAATGCAGTTCGCAAACTTCCCTCAACAAGCTCTTCTTGCGTAAATCCAGATGTAATTAATATTTACCAACAGTCAGCATGTCTCAGGCATTTTTACCTGTTACTTCATTTATTCTCCAAGAGATTTTAAAAAGGCTCTTTCCCAGCAACTAGTAGCACATCAGGGTGTGGGACTGCAGGTAGCAGCCAGACACAGCAGAAGATACGGCAGGCAGAGGAAAGATTTTTCTTTTACTCCTATCACCAGCCTTTTTTCTGGAAGGAAGAGGGGATCAAGCTGATTTAATATATTGGGTACATGGCATGATCAACACATCACTTATTTTTAGGTCTCAATCTCCCCTTGTTTGAAGGGCATTTAGATACAGTTTGTGGAAACGATATGTGCAAAGCTGTGCATAGTGATGACTTAGTTTCTCACTCCTTTGCCTTAGAGTTACCCTTACACCAAAGTCTGGGAGTAAAGAACTAGAGAATCTACAGCCACTGCCTCTGCTCTCCTACAGCATAAGATCCCATGTGGATCATAACAACGTATGAAATAACGGCCATAAGCACCAACTGAATGAATATTTGGTAAATTCAAAAAGTAATAAAATGTTTATATTGTTTACCAAAAGATCCTCTAGGCTACTTTTTAAAAAAACACAAAAACCACTTTGCCTTATTTTTAAGCTATAATCTAAAGCTTAAATCCTAAATGTGTTTTTGGATTTCATTTTGAATAAGTCAATGTCTCCGGGAACACCCGATAATGTCAATATGCCAGCGTAATAGCTAAAGAAACTTTCTCGCAAAGTAATATACTAAAATCAATTTAGTTAGCTTCTAGACAGAAAATCTACTATATTTTTAACTTCTACATACTAGATATATTACACGACTCAAGTACACCTACTGATTAAATTTATGCCTTACACCATTGCCTCTATTCTCACTATGTTTAGGACCTTCAGAACATGTCTATATAGACATCATAAATAACATACATTTCCTCTCCCTTGTGCATTTCCAGGTACAGAATCTTAGATTACAAACACAAAATTAGGAACATGTTCAAAATAAAGAGACTATCCAACTGCCCAATTTGTCAGGTATAAACTTGTTCTGGTTGTCTATCAATGTTAACAGAGGGAATTTTCCAAAAAAGGAAATAAAATTAATAAACAGACAAAATCTTCAACTTCAAAGAAAGATAATTAGAATAACAATAAACAGGCTGGGCGTGGTGGCTCATGCCTATAATCCTAGCACTCTGAGAGGCCGAGGTGGGAGGATCGCTCAAGGTCAGGAGTTCGAGATCAGCCTGAGCAAGAGCGAGACCCCCCCGTCTCCACTAAAAAAAATAGAAAGAAATTAGCTGGACAACTAAAAATATGTAGAAAAAATTAGCTGGCATGGTGGCGCATGCCTGTAGTCCCAGCTACTTGGGAGGCTGAGGCAGGAGGATCGCTTGAGCCCAAGAGTGTGAGGTTGCTGTGAGCTAGGCTGACGCCATGGCACTTTAACCCGGGCAACAGAGAGAGACTCTGTCTCAAAAAGAAAAAGAAAAAAAAAAAAAAGAAATAGCATTTTATTAGTAAAAAATGATTATGAATAATGAGTTGTTTTAGCCTTTCAATACACTCTGTCTTTGAGGAATTGTTCCAGTGATCTTGGTGGGAGTGATAACCACAGATGTCCTGTCTCCCTCCTTCCTTGGGTGAGCACGTAATACAGGTCTGGTCAGTCGGAGTCCTTCCTCAGAACTGATACATGATCAAAAGTGGGAAGTTCTCTCTTTCCCCTGACATTGGACCAACATAAGCCTGGAGCTCTTGTTGGTCAACTTCTCCATTTGCATGGACGAAGTCCATTTTTAGTAGTAGAGAAGAAGCCAACACATGGAGGAAAGCAAAGGGAATATGGTGAAAGGGAGAGAGAGATCTGACCTAGTAGTATTATTGATGCTACTTAGTAAAGCCTAAATTAAACCCCCATTCTTCCCCTAGTACATGAATCAGTAAATTCCCTTTTTCCTTAAAAACAGTTTAGGTTCGGTTTTTGTTATTTGTGATCAAGAGTACTAGCAACGCCCCATCCCTGCCAATTTTAGTGGCAATATTCATTATTGTAGAGAGGAACTATGCATATGTATTACTATTAGGTTTTCTTTTGGTTTCATGCAGCAGAAATATGACTACAGTTGCTTAACTAAACATAGATTAATTTATTCATGTAACAAGAATTCCAGAGAAAGGAGTCCAGAGCTGGTGTAGATGTTCAAAAAAGTCACAAGCTCCTTCTAGCTTCCTGTTCTACCACCCTAACTTACAGCTTCTGTCCTCAAAGTTGCAAGAAGGCTGCTCTACTTGCAGTCAGGAAGAAGAAAGGAAAGGAAAAGAGGAAAAGGTGTGCGCCAGCTGAGTGTGTTCCTTTTAACTAATAAAACAAAAATGTTCCTGGAAGCTGAATCCAGCAACTGTCATAGACGAGAACTCAGTCATATGGACGTACCCACGTGCAAAGGAGTCTGAGGAAGAGAAGTTTTTCATAACAAGTCATATTCCTACCAAAAAAAGTCTTTTATTAATGAAAGTGAGAAAGAGATATTGGGTATGAAAGTACATGGTCTGGCTCAACGGCTTTACAAATTGGTACATTTGTGAAAAGCAGTTTGGACCTAATACGTAGATTTCATACCTGGTGATCTAATAATTCCACTTCTGGGAGTTCATTCTTACATAATTGAAAATACGAAAAAGCTGTCATAACAAAGATAAACTGATGATCTTAAAAACAGAAAAAATCTGCGTGACAACCTAAATATCCAAAAATAAGGAAGTCAGTTGGTCTGAGTGCAGTGGTGGTTACAACTAACTGATCAAACCAGTCACAGATTGCTTTGTTCCTTCTCCACTCCCACTGCTCCACTTGACCAGCATTTAAATAAATAAATATTTTAAAAGAACAAAAATAAGGAAGTACTTACAAAAATTATTGTAAGCTTGTAGAGTATGTATTGTGCAGGCATTAAAAATTATAATTTTTAAGACTATGAAATAATATGAGGACATATTTGTGATATAATGTTAAGTAAAAATACAGACTACGTAATTTTATATATTTTATATATGTGTTTTTTTAGAGACAGGGTCTCATTCTTGCTCAGGCTAGTCTTGAACTCCTGAGCTCAAGCAATCCTCCTGCCTCAGCCTCCCAGGCAGGATTACAGGCATGAGCCACTGCACCTGGCCAACATGATTTTAAATAAACTAAACTTCTACACACATCAAAAATTGCAAAGGGCTAAGTGTGGCAGCTCGCACCTGTAATGCTAGCACTCTGGGAGCCCAAGGTGGGACAATTGTTTGAGGTCAGGAGTTTCAGACCAGCCTGAGCAACAGCGAGACCCCGTCTCTACTAAAAGTAGAAAATTTTAGCCAAGGGTGGCAGCACGCACCTATAGTCCCAGCTACCCAGCAGGCAGGAGGATCGCTTGAGCCCAGGAGTTTGAGGTTGCTGTGAGCTAGGCTGATGCCACGGCACTCTAGCCCGGGCAACAGATTTCAAAAAAAGAAAAAAAGAAAGGAAAAGAATTGCAAAGGCTATTAGGGTTATAATTTATTTTTCTTCTTTCCTCCGAGTTACGATTTTAATTCTGTTTTCTTTAATAATAAAGTAAAACAGTTATTTTAAATCAGTTTTATCAGCAGACATTCTTCTTTGAAGTAGCTCCTCAGATTTCCTCAAAGTCTCTATAAATGTATGCTATGCTACTCTAGTATTCCTCCCATTGTTCAGCATAGCACTGAAATCAAAATATAATCAATAGTACCTAATAAATATTTATTGGTAGATTATCAGATGCTTTTTTTTTTTTTAAGAGATAAGGTCTCACTCTTTTGCCCAGGCTGGAGGGCAATGACACATTCATAGCTCAATGCAACCTCAAACTCCTGGGCCAAGGTGATCCACCCACTCAACCTCTCAAGTAGCTAGGACTACAGACACACACTGCCATACCTGGCTAATTTTTCTTATTTTTTGTAGTGATGGGGTCTAACTATGTTGCCCAGGCTAGTCTTGAACTCCTGGCCTCAAGTGATCCTCTCACTTCAGCCCCCAATATACTGGGATTACTGGTGTGAGCCACTGCACCCAGCCTAGATGTTTATTTTTAAGCAGAATTAACAGTGTATTAGTCAGGGTTCTCCAGAGAAACAGAACCAATGGGATGGATGGATGGATGGATAGACACATAGATACAATGTAAGAAATTGGCTCATGCAATTAGGGGAACTGGCAAGTCCAAAATCTGCAGAGCTGATATCCCAGTTTGAGTCCGAAGACCAGCAGGCTGCTATAGAACCCGGAAAAATTCAGTTCAAAGGTATCAAGCAGAATTCTCCTTTACCTGGAGGAAAGTCAGTCTTTTGTTGAATAGAACAAATCAAGCTTTCATTTGATTGGACAAGGCCCACCCACATTACAGAGGGCCATCTACTTTACTCAGTCTGGATTTAAATGTTAATCTCATCCAAAATCTGCCTGACAAAAACACCCAGAAAAATGTTTGTGTAAATTTCTGGGCACCCTGTGACCCTGTCAAGTCGACACATAAAATTAACCATCACAAACAGTTACAGGTTAAATTGAATTTATGTCACCGGTTGGATTAGATTTATGTCTTTTTAAATCATCTATTCTTTCATCTGTTTAATACATGTGTAGAGTTTGCACATTTTGCATTTGCCCAGCAGAACTTTACCTCCATGCCTTTGTTCATTCTGCGACCTGCACTTGGAATGCTTTTCCTGTAATTGCCACATTTCTAAATCCTAAATATCTTTAGGCCCAGCTCAAATGCTACGAGCCCTTCATGAAGCCTTCTCTGATTGCTACTTTTTTCACACCCCCTAGCCCTGACCACTCCCACAGACACATCAAACTAGAAGTAATTTTTCCTTCTCAACACATAAAATGCCTTTACTCTCCTTCTGTAATGGCATGTCTCACATCTACCTTGTTTGATAGATTTTTATGAATAGGTTTTTTTAGTCTATAAACTTCTTGAAGAAAAGATTCGCATCCAATTCAGTCTTGAGTCTCCTGAGTACCTTGCATTGAGTATATTTTCAACATTTGTTTGTTGAATTAACATGTTTTATATATTTTTTCTTACAACTAAATTTTGCAATGTTGTAATTCTTTCTTTCTTTGTTTTTTGAGGCAAGGTCTTGGTAGGTTGCCAGGCTGGGGTGCAGTGGCTATTCCTAGGCATGATCACAGCTCACTGCAGCCTCAAACTCCTGTCCTCAAGCAATCCTCCTGCCTCAGCCTTCCGCCTAACCGGGACTACAGATGCATGCCACTGTGCCTGACAAAGTCAGTCATTTCTTGGATTAAAAATAGCTCAAGGACATTTTCTAACTAAGCAATAGAGTTCAAGAAATTGTCCCTTGATAAATTCACGTATTAAATAAAGTTTAAGATAAAACACACCTTTAGATGGTTAGAATTTTCAGTCACTTCTTAACAAATATGTTCCATATATTTAACTATAATTTTAAGTATTGTCAAATGCACTTAATGCAAAGCATAAAGAAATTGTTTTGATTATGTTAATAGTAATTTTCCTTTACTGCCGCCTTTCCCATCTTTGAAGTATGAAGCATTTAATCCTTTAATTATTCATTTACATAAGATAGGTTTATTTTTCTCACTTTCTCTTTGGGCAAAGGCAGAAGTTAAACAAAACTGTAATTTAGATGGTCAACCACAGAACATGTTTTTCCTCACCCTTTGGAGAAGTTACATCATCTTTCATTTACATTATTTCTACAGGATCCCATGGAATCAACAGATCTCCAACAACCAACAGCATGTGCTAGTGCCCTCCTTGAACCCACATGTCACTACAGTTAGTACATGTCACTGGGGCATTTCACGAATCTCTCAGATGTATCAAAATTTTCAAAGCTTTTGTTGTTTCTCCCTCTAGTGGTCAATAACATTTATTAAAATGGAAAACCATGTAAGAGTGACCTTAAATATGGGTGAAAAGTGGGGATGAACATTCTGTTTTGTTGTAAAATAAATGTGAACCATATTCAGATCTATGTCCCATAATTTGAGAAGTGATTTATTTCTGATACAATTTCTTTAGATACCACACAAAAATACTCTCTATATTTATTCTATTTATTTTATATTTATTTAAATATAAATAATAAATAAATTTATATTCTGGCCGGGTGCAGTGGCTCACACCTGTAATCCTAGCACTCTGGGAGGCTGAGGCGGGTGGATCATTTGAGCTCAGGAGTTCGAGACCAGCCTGAGCAAGAGCGAGACCCCGTCTCTACTAAAAAAATAGAAAGAAATTAGCTGGACAACTAAAAATATATAGAAAAAATTAGCCAGGCACGGTGGCACATGCCTATAGTCCCAACTACTCGGGAGACTGAGGCAGGAGGATCCCTTGAGCCCAGGAGTTTGAGGTTGCTGTGAGCTAGGCTGATGCCATGGCACTCTAGCCCGGGCAACAGAGTGAGACTGTCTCAAAAAATAAATAAATAAATAAATTTATATTCTAAATATTTTATATTTATTTAAATCTATCCTAAATATTCTAAATATATTTATTTAAAGACCCTAAATAATAAATACTTACACTTTACCCTAATAATTGTTTAGACATGTGCTGCATAATTAATTTCCTGTTCAGAAAAATGTGATTTTCATTAGTCCTATGGGATCTGGAAAAAAAGAGAAAAAAAGAAAAATGTGGTTTCATACTAAACTACCTGATATATTTGAGTAATAAGTGCATCACTAAATAATTTTAATTTTTTAAAATGTTTCCTGAGTTGGATAATCCTTTCCCCCTCCACCTTCCACTTAATTTGCATTGGCCCTTTGCGCTCATGTAATGTTCCCCTTTCAAATTCTAATTTCTTGCTTACAGAATGTTATGAAAAATTTATTAATATTTAATTAGAAACAAATTTTAAAATTCCGTGATACTTTTATCAAATAATGAGATGGTCAAAATGTGAGAGGATATAGAGGAAATACATGTGTGCATAAGAAATTCTGATTTCAGAGGTGAAACTATGATCAAGTATTTCTGAATAGAAACACTTTTTAATTTTTAAAATTTTATTTGTTTTAAGTGGTAAATAGTGAATCATCTTGAAAGAAACACTGTCAAAGATTCTGAAATAAAAACTGGCCTGCTTTGCCAAGATTCACAAAGTAGTACTCTTGTTTAAGAACTAGAAAGACTGTTTCATTAAAGATAGGATGACCATATAATTTGTTATCCAAATCAGGACATTTTGAGAATGAAGAAGACACTATTAATAATGTGGGATAACAGGTGTAAACTGGGACTGTCTTAGGCAAATTGGAACATTGGTCACTCCGATGATCTCTAATTTATTAAAAACATCATTTATTTAAAAGATAAAGCAAATCGTAGTGGTCCTTTTACTAAGAAGGTTATGGTAAATCAGACATGCAATTTTAATTGCTTTAGGCTAAAGTTGTTTCTTCTGAGACCATTGAAGGACCAAAGACCCTAAGTCTATTAGACTCTTTTTACAGGGTGACCAAGTTGTGCCAGTTTCCCTGGGACTTTCCTGGTTTTAAAACTGAAAATCCTGTATCTTGGGAACCCCTCAGCCCTGGTCAAACTGGGACAGCTAGTCGCTCTAATCCCTCATGGCTACTTTTTAGCAAAGTGGTGCCACCTCCTTGACCTCTGAGGCATCACGGGCAAGGCACTCAAGGCAAACCTCTTTTACCAGGACTGACCCAGCTCTTTTCCAAACCACCCTGGCCTGGCTGCAGCCTGCCTCCAACTGCCCCAGGGCACAGCCTTCATCCCAAGGACACCCCTGACTCTAACCCTGGTACCACAGCACATTCTGCTCCCCATTTGTCAGGAATAGCCTTACTCCCACAGAGGGGGCCACCAAGTCCCCACATGGCTGTTCTGCCTGGGACTTGTGCTGCCATGGAAAGACCCTCTGTTTTAGCCATCTGGGTCAGAGTTACAGACTTCATTTTTAGTGCAAAACTTCATCCTTTACTAAGACTTGGCAGGCAGGAAGGAGATAGAAAGAGTGATTTTATCTTCAAAAAGGTAGCAATGATATTAGGCAATTTCTTTAGGCATATTATAATAATCACAGGTCAAGCTAACTATGGAAAGTTGTTACTTAAAGAAATACTCTGCAGTGTTAACTATGAGAAGCTACTAAACTAGGGTTTAGTAAATTTTGAATTTCTAAGGATATCAAGAGCACATTTTTTAAAAGGGCTACAAATTTTTTTCCATGGGAAAAGTAAAACATAAGGGCTAGGTGACCAGCAACTTTGACTGTCATGGAGGCTGATCTATATGGTACCAGCGCTGTGCGTCATGGAGGCTGATTTCTTCTCCAGTAAATAGCCTGCTCATCATCCACTTGCTGTCTGATAGGCACCTCAAATTCAACACTCAGCAGAAGCAAAATCATCATCCTCCGCCACAGACCATTGTTTCTCTGTCTCCGCTGTTCTTTAAATAAATTGCGCCACCAGCCAGTCCGATACAGAAGCCAAAAATTTAGGCGTCGTCTTTGACTCCTCCCTCTCCCTCACCTCTATATGCCATCAGTCCTGCATCGAAATCCTTCTCAAACTCATTGCCTTTGCTCTATCCCCACAGCACAGACCCTGGTCAGGTCGCTGTCGTCTCTCACGATAGTATCCTATGGGTCTCCACAATTGCCCCTCTCCAATCCATTCCCTGTACTACAGCCACATATATGGTGTTACGGGCTGAACGATGTCCCCACAAAATTCCTATGTTGAAGCCCTAACCCCCAAACACCTCAGAATGTGACTGTACTTAGAGATAGGGCCTTTAAAGAGACAACTATGTTAAAATGAGGCCATTGGTGTGGGGGGGGACTCTTAATCCAATATGACTGGTGTACTTGGAAGAAAAGAAAATTTGGACACACAGAGACACCAGGGGCTCACACACAGAGACGAGAAGAGGTAGAAGGGGCAGCAAGAGGGAGGCAAGCTAAGGAGAGAGGCCTCTGAGGAAACCAAGCCTGTGACATCTTGATCTTGGAATTCCAGCTTCCAGAACTGTAAGAAAATACATTTCTGTTGTTTAAGCCAACCAGTCTATGGCATTTTGTTATCGCAGCCCTAGAAAATTACTATACATGCTGTCTTCCCCCTTCCCATAACCCTTACAATAAAATGCAGTAGAGTTAACATGGCCAGAAAGCTCTAGATGACTTGGTTCTATGCACACTTCCTGACTCATCTCGTGCCCTAGCTCTCTGCCCTCTAGCTGTGCTGAACTTCTCTCAGTTCTCAAACACACACAGGGCCTTCTCACGAAGTATTTCCTTTGCTGAAGTAGCAGCCCCCACCTTCATGACCCATGTAACTTCAAGCTTAGGTGTCACTTCTTCAAAGAACTCTCCTTGACTCCCTTCCCTGGTCTAGGTCAATTTCCCCTTTATATTACTAAACACAGTTGTCATTATTTGCCTCGTATGTACTGTTTTTTCCTCTAATTCTCAAGCTCCACCGTAGCTGAATCACTCCTGTCTGGTTTACTTTTTTTATCTACAGTATCAGCACAGTCTTTGGCACCTAGCAAGTCTTTAATAAATATTAGTTGACCAGAAGACTGATGCTCTTTTTCAAAATCCATAGTAAGCTCTGTTGAGGAATTGAGACATCAGTTGGTTTAGTTGGAGGAGACATTGGGACAGCACCATAAGATGCCAAATATGCAGCCATCCTTTCTAGCAGACTCTATTTTTACTGGCATCCATAGCTGTCCAGGAGATATAGCATAAAGGAAGGATGGCTAACAATAGACCTCAAGTTACCTCTCCTAGACACTGCCCTATGTGTCTTGGGGGATGTCATGCAAGCTGAGCCCCTGGGATATGTCTGTATCCCAGACCATCTGAGAGTACTTCTGTAAAATGGCATTCAGAAGGGGCCTACAAACTAGCATAGTGAATACTACACTGTTTTGAATTGCAGCCCAGATCATTTACAAAAATAAGTCTTGGAATGTTAAAGAGGGTATTTTAAAACTAGAAATGTAGTAGAAGGAACACATATTTTCAAATTAGAATCTGGAATGTTCCTCGTGTTCTGATAATCTCACTGAAGTAGGAGGTTATTAGCTGAGTTTTGTTCCACAAGGAAGGGAACAAACACTTCCAGGGTGCTATAATAAAAATGAAGGACTTTGCAGAGATATAAATTAACTTTCTGCTCTGAGAAACCATCTCGCAGAAGTTTTTCTTTCCCCTGGGGTCTCCTGGCTTTCCAGGTCTTGGAACAGGAAAGTACCCATTTTCTTCCTCTAAAGAGCCTCAATACTGTATAATATTATCTGCCATAATAGCAAGTCTTCGTGACCTACATCTTCTGTGCAAGTCCCTGAGCCACCTTCTTTGTGGTGCTTACAGTAATATCTGAGACATGGAATTCTGGTCCTGATGTATGAAGCAATTCTGTACAGAGGTCTTGCTTTAAGGCAGTCGGAATCTGCCTGCGTAATCACGGCTGGCTAGCAAAGATAGGTGTGAAAAGGTCAACCAGCACGCTGATTATATGAAATCTGAATTTCAGTCCCACTTATATTCTGAAGTTTTTAAAATTACTATATGTCAGTTATGTTCACATATTTTATTTCATTTAATCCTCAAAATAACCTGCAATAGAGTATTAGGCAACTATTAAATGGTAATACAAATGTATATTTATGAACAAATTAGTTTATTCATATGTAAAACATTTTAACGTATTATTAAACAGACAAGGTAATCAAACAGAATGGAGGCCATATCTTATAAAAATAGTAAAGCCAAGATTTAAATCCAGGTATATCTAAAGCCAAAGCTTCAAAGCTATTTTGCACTTTGCTAGGTTACTTCCTCTGTCACTCCTGAAGCAGTAACCTAGGCTTCCTCATAGAAATACTTTATTTATAAAATAAGGAAATCTACTTCACACACCCTAAAGACCTCACGAAAATGAGGTTCTCGTAGCCAGTAGTGAACTCTTTATATCCAAATTGGGTCTGGCTATAATGACTCTATACTCACACTGATTAAGCCACAGTAGGCCTGAGTTGTCCTAGTTTTTATACTGCCCCTATGCACAAATTGGGAGAAAAACATAAATGAGCCACATTTGACCATGGCTCTCATAAGGATATCTCAGAGGATGAAATTTCTAAGTATAAGGGTATATTCAAATATTTAATTCCATTCATCTAAATATCTCTGGATCTTTGATAATTAGATCATAATTTCAGTCAAAGGCTATTTTATATTGTCTTAAGTTATTTCACTTACCTGGCAATAAAAATTCCTCATTTTTGTCGTGAAGATAGAGAAAGAAAAGGGACATGTGATTCATAACTCAAGGACCTCTGAATTCCAGTCTTGACTACCTCCGGATAATTGTGGTTTGAAATAAGAAAGGAACAAAAACGAACTAAGAAAGGACTCTGGGATACTGCCTGAAAGGCATGAAAGTAAAGTGAGCCATCAAAAATGCTGACTCTAAAAAAAAAAAAAAAAAAAAATGCTGATTCTGATGTCAAAAACTTAAAGAGGATTTCCTGGCCAATTGGCAAACAATAAGAAATATTGATTTTCAGGAAGACACGCTTACGAGTTATCTTTAGGTCAAAAAAGCTTGTTAAAAAAGCTATCATTCACAATTGTCTAGTTGTCATTGGTAGAAACCTACACTAAGTTTAAAAATTATATCTCCCACTTAATTGGGCAATGTCAAAATAAATACACGTATAGGAAATTCCTCTTTAGAAAGTCAGAAAACATATTAATATTGTTTGTTTTATTTTGGTTGTAATACTTAAATGCAAAATAATTTTCTTCTACCAGGTATAGTATAGGTATAGTATATTTATAATATACTGTAAAGTAAGCACACATCTCTTAAACCATCCTTGAGACCTGCAGTGTCCAGTGTGGCGACTAGTGAGCACTTGAAGCACGGCTTGTTCAAATTGAGATGTGTTCCAAGTGTAAAATAAACACCAGATTTTAAAGACTTAGCACAAAAAAAGGATGTAAAATACCTCATCAATAATTTTTGTATTGATTACATGATATACATGATTACATGAAATGATATTTGGGTCTATTGGCTTATAATATAAATAAGATGTGCTATTAAAATTAATTCTACCTGTTTCTTTTTACTTTTTAAATATAGCTTCTGAAAAATTTTTAAGGTGGCTCACATAATATTTCTATTGGACAACACTGCCTTAGATTTTCACCTTTAAATAGTTAGTATCCTGAGTCAGGAGTAAGAGTATCAGACTTTATTCCTGTCTTTCTGGGATATCTTGGGCTTACAATTTACTTTAAAAGACGATAAAAAATGTAGAACTTTTACGAGTGTGGTTAACAAAATGGAGAGTATGAAACTAATGTCCCCAAAGGTAGCATATATGCACCTCTTAAATCCCTTCACTTCTGTCCATCTTTACCACCCCTGACCTAGTCCAAGCCACCTCTGCCTCTTGCCTGGACTAA